>MKEJ01101267.1:0-16454 GCA_001753735.1 Embelia ribes | reverse complement strand
TGGGTAAAGCCTTCAATGGGAATGCTTATTGACTGGTAATTTTTCCATATTCTGTGATATTGTTTGGTTTTGTTTTCTGTTATGAGTTTTTGAAATTAGTTTTAAATTTGTCTTTTGATACTGAGAAAATTTGTTTGGGGCATTATGTTCCCAAAAGTAAACCTTTGAGACTAAAAATAGAAAACAGTTTTTGGTTTTATATAATATTTTGCAGGAAAGGTTGGTGAGAATAATTTGAGAGAGAGAGGTAAAAAAATGTTTTCTGACCAAGGCGTGGAGAATTGTTTTGTTTTTAAAACACGAAGGCATCCCATATCGCTTCTCCTCAAAGTTATCCTTTTTGGCTCCTTCGGCTTTGGTTCCCTAAAAACCAAAAACAAACTGACAAGTTTGGTGTTTAAGAAAACAGGGAACTGAGAAATTCACAACTTTCACTATTTCTGATATTTATTGTCACTGGTTTTTCGGCTATGGTAATCATGCGTACTTGTTTTATCCCTTTCTTCAATCTCTGTTTCATATATAATAATAATATCGGACTGCATCTTCTGTTGCCGCACCTTTTACTTAATTCTACTGTTGTTTCTTATTCTTTTTGCAATGGTAATGTCTTGCGTGCTAGTTTATTTTGTAGGCTTTAAAATTGTTTCTTTATGTTTTCCTAGCTTTTCGGGGAAAAGTGGTGGAAGGTAGATCTATTGCCCCCTTTTATGTTCTTTGAGAGGAGCAGTTAGGAGATAGAGAGAAGAATTAGAAATTGATTGGGAATGAAGAGAGGGGGAAGGACGTGGATCAGCGAAAGTGGGTTTTACTGGGAATGTAAAGAATGGGGAGGAAAGTGGGTTAGCAAAAGTGAGTTTGTGGGCATGGGAACTGGAAAATCCTGTTAGACGTATACTTTTTACCACCTTAGTATTTGTCCTTCAAAATCTGTATATTGGCAAACTTGAAGGACAAATTGGGTGTGAGAAATGTTGATGCAGCGTCACTACCGTTATTTTCCGACTTTAATTCATGCTGCCTTGCCTTTTCAGGGTTTTGTAAGGGTAAGCATCCTAGAGCAGTTAGAAACACCGTGATTCCTACTTTAATTTAGAAGATGCTAAGCTGCCTGCGCCTTTCGTCTGGATTATGCAGTGTACACTTTTATTTTAGAAGCTTTGGGTTTCTTGTCTATCTCATACATTTTTTTGCTGCATGGTTTTTATTTCTCTTTGTTAGGCTAGCTTTCATTCATTCCTTGGTTGAGGTAAATTTCCTTTGGAGGGCTTTGTGAGTTTTTTGAGGCCCTCGCCCGTCCCTTCTAAAGCAGTATCTTCCCTTTGTTTTTCCCTTGGTCTGATGATGATTTTTACGTGTTTTGATACATCTATTTGTGCCTAATCCAGTGTCTGATTTTAGAGGCAGGGAAAGTATGAGCCGAAGCGCTCTTGGCTGCTCATGGTTTTCCGGTTTTTAGTGGAGATTCTACATTAATTGATTCACTAATACATATGAGCCAATTGTGGGAATTTATTTCTTGAGGAAGTTCTTTTTTTGATTGAAACCTATAACTAAAACTATGGAACTGTTTGTCAAATTTTCCTTTACTTTGTTGCAGGTGCAAAGTTCCAAATGATGGATGTCAATCTCAATTTCGTCGACCTCGTAAGTGTAGTTGCTCATTTTCATCGTCATCATCATCCAATCCTAAAATACCAATAAAATGAGATATGCTAATGGGAATTTTTTTATGTCATTCTTTCCTATCTAAAGTAACTTGTTCATATTCTCACTCTTTTTAACGGATGCACACAAAGGTTCCTTCTTATGTGGTTGAACCTTTAACGATTCTCTATCATTTTATCATGGATTGAAGCCACTTCTAACATTGCACAAATCTTTTTATTTCTAATTTTATCTTTCGTAGTCTTCTAGCACATGCATCTCAATTTTCTTATTGTTAAATATATTTGTGTGTGTGTGTGATGTGATACGATATACAAGGCTGAGGGTGCTAGTTCTCTATTCACAGAGCTGCATTATGGCACATATTCTAGCTGCTGGCAGGACCGTGTTGCTGGTCAAAAAGTCCAAAAGAAAAACACTTGCCATAGTTATGTGCGACGTGTAAATCTTCCTCGGTGGTTTGAAGATCACAATTGACAAGCGGAGAGTTTCTGGTAAGGATTATTTCAAGCTTGTGCTCAAGAATGAAGCCCCTCCACTTTCGCCTTGGGGAGAGGAGCTGAGTGCAATTTTTTAATTTATCCAATTTTGTAGATTTATTATCTGAATTTACTATGCAGTATTATTTCAACTCTCTTTTTCCAGGGTTGGATATTCGCGTGTAGATGTCCATTTGATGTAGAGGGAGAAGCTGCTGCAAGCCCATGGATACGAACTCTTTGTCTAGCCTTTTGTTTATGGACTTGTAATCCTATGTTTCCTGAAATATTTATTTAATACTATGATTATATATAATAATTATTTGGATTCAGTAAGTTTATTATTTCTTTTGCATCTATAACTTTTTATTTTGTTGAGGTATTCCCTAATATTTTAAAATTCATTGTATATTTTAAAAAAATATCTTACTTTTTTCGATTCATTAATCAATATATCTATTACATGAGGCAGCTTATTGCATAGTTACTGGAAACGTGAGTTTCGTGAGAGAAATGTGTTATTCGGAAATGCGTTTCCAGTATCAAGGTGAAAAGTCGTAAATTTTTGAAGAGAAATATCTCGGAAATGTATAGGAAATGTTTCGGAAACACATAAAAATTATATTGGATTATTGGAAATGCAAATGATACATGGAGAAAAAATTGGGGGAATGATTATAAAATATTTTGGATGCTACTAGGAAATATATAAAAAATTTGACGAGTAGATATTTATACAAAATTAAATAAAAATTAATAAAAATATAGTAAAATATAAAGTTTTAAGCATTGTGATGAGTTGTGATGAAATATGAATATGAAGTGGTAAAATAAGAAAATTTTCATTATTTTACTTATAACTAATCATAAAAATCACACTTTTATGCAATCCAATTATTTTTTTAAAATTTATTAATTTTATATATTATTTATAATTAGTATATAAAAATATTTTTTAAAAAAACCTAACATGTACTATTTATAGCAACCATGAAAAACCTCTGTCTCTCCGCATGGGGAGCATTCGGTACACGTGAGTCCAAAAATTTTCAATTCATTACCGATATGAGATTTAATTATAACCAATCAATGAATTAAATATTATTAAAAATAAGTGTAATGAACTATGATAAATTATGATATTAAACATAATTTTTCACAATTCATCACACTTAATTTTAATATTATAGTTTCTTATAGTTTATCACAATTCATTATAGTTCATCAATTAATCAAAATTCATTATTTATCACAGTTCATTACAATATTTTATTAATAAATAAAAAATAAATTTAAATTTGTATTTTAGTGTATTTTAATTGAGGAATTTCGATTGTTCCATATTAATCTTTGTTGGCTCACCGAGGTTACATTTTGGCGCACCCGTAGCAAAGTCGCGCCCCTCTCCATGTCTGTATTTCTCTCCACTTTTATGTAGAGAGAGAGAGAGAGAGAGAGGAGGGAAGGAAGGAGGACGTGAACGATGGCCGAGGATCAACGGTCGAGATCCACCAAGCCCATCACCATCCACGGCTGCGCTCAGTCCGGCGATCTAATTGCATTTCGTAACTTGCTCAAACGAAAGCCATCTCTTCTCAGCGATCCAAACCCTGTCCTAAGATTAGTACCTGTTTGATTTCTTCTTTTCTTTCCCCCCCAATTCTCCATTCTTTTTTATTTCTTTGTATCAATGCAATTTGTAACTTAAAATAACGATTTTTTTTTTTATTTTCTTACGGAAGTGAATATTTTTAATCAATTTCTTAAAAAAAATTGAATTAATATCAAATGATCACCTAATCAGATGTAGTATCCATTTATGTTTCCCATGATGCAAAGGGTTTAGCATATAGAGTAGTTTATAGTTTTGATGGAAAGTAAATTGATATTCCCTTTGTCTACATATAATAATTCTCCATTTGAATGTTACATACTTTTAGCTAAAGTAAAAAAGTTAAGATTCAAAATTTGTATGGAATAAAGATTGCCAAACCCACCATTAGAAACTTTTCTTTTATTTTTGTCTCTACAAAACTATGAGAGTATTAGTGACAATTTACTTGAATTTATAATGATTAGATTTTTCCAAAACAGAAAGAGGAGAATAATTCATGGACGTCCAAAATTGGAAATGCGGACCATTATTTGAGGACGGAGGAAGTATTTTAATAGCGAAATTATGAATATTAGATTTTGCCACTTTGAAATCGACTGTAGCAGTTTTAATGTGATTTCTACAAAGTAGAACTTTTTTTGATCACATAACTGGTCCAATTTTCTAAATTGAGAAATTAAAAGGAAGAAGAGAAAGGGTATGCAGAGACTGGTGGAATGCTCTAATTAATTGCTCTTGGGATCTAGTTTTTAGTTTCACATTGAAAGTCACAATGATTGATCTTTTTCTTTTCGATATCTGATTTAGGTTGTACCTGGAAGTTCGATTTGAAGGGGATTTGGATATGTAATGTGAGTTTTTAGGTTAGTGTGCAATTGCTGTTTCAAATCCTCGTGTTGCCTAATAATCAAACCACTCCTTACGAATGTATTACGATGTAATAAGAATTTACCACTTAACCTAGTCCCCACTGGGTTCAAATTGCTCTATCCTTACACAACTTTATACTATTGTGAACATAATTTTTCAATTTATCATTAGGATTATAGATGCATCTATGTATTATATATGTTTGTTTTCAACTATTGGATTCTGATTGCTTTTAGGGAATTTAATCACCGTTGACTTAGCAAAATTTTATGTTATTCTTGTGTTTCTTATCTATATTTACTTCTTTTGTTCAAAACACAGATGGCTCAGACACCGCTACACATTTCTGCCGGTTACAAGTTACAGCAATGTTGAAATTGTGAAGTATGGAGAAACCCCATTGCACATGGCGGCTAAAAATAGATGCAGTGAAACTGCCGAATTGCTCCTTGCTAGTGGTGCTTTTGTTGAAGCCAAAGCTAACGTATGTTTTCTGTTATGCATTAAATGCAAGATTTAAGCACGTTATTTGTGCTTCTTGAATGTCTTTAGCAAATCCAATCTGTGTATTTTCCAATGTTTGTTACACATTGTCAATGCAGAATGGGATGACACCATTGCACTTGGCTGTCTGGCACTCACTCTGAGTCGTAGATTGCTCGACTGTCAAAACGTTGCTTGAGCATAATGCTGATTACAGTGCCAAATATAATGTATTGACTATCTGCATTCCTTCCTTCATATATTGTAGTTAAACTCTTTCTTTCTTTCCCTTTCGTCTCGAATATGTATATTTTGTATATAACTATGATTGTTAAATTTTAGTAATTTGTAAAATATTCGTATGCAGGAGGGTATGACTCCTATAAACCATCTCTCTCCAGGTCCTGGAAGTGAGAAATTGCGAGAACTTCTTCGTTAGCACCAAGAGGAACAGAGAAAACGTAAGGCCATCGAAGTTTGTGGTGAGACAAAAGCTAAAATGGATGAATTGGAAACCGCATTGTCCAATATTGTGGGCCTTAATGAGCTTAAGTTACAACTTCGGAGATGAGTATGCTTCTGGATGAGAGACATAGAGTCCTTGGGCTCAAAGTTGGTCCTAGAAGGCCTCCCCATATGGCCTACCTTGGTAATCCTGGAGCAGGTAAATTATTTTTACTTTTTTACCCTTGAATTTCACCTATGGTATGGTTCTTCGTAGTTTCATTTTATTTCAGTTTGGTCCTTAAGAGTATCAATAGCATCAATTCTACATGCATTTCCTGAACCTATAAAAAATTTGCCATGTTTTTAAAGGGTTGATCTTTTTTTTTTTTNNGGCTATTGCGTGGTGCTTGCTCAGATGACACTATCTTTTCCCAGATGACCAGTGTTGTGGATGTCCAAAGTTTTAGGGCTTTGTAGATTTGATAAGTACTAAAGTGACCAAATTGAAATTATGATTAGTCTTTCGATCTTTCCTCAATTGATTAGCCTACGAGTAATTCTTTTGTAGAGATATGATGTAGTGTAACCTTACACTTTTAATGATCATATGTAAAACTATGGTAGCTCGAATTCTCCGAAGGTTACTCTATATGGTGGGAATATTACCAACTGACAAGGTCACAGAAGTACAACGAACAGATCTGGTTGTCGAATTTGTGGGCCATACCAGACCAAAGACCAAAAGAAAGCCATGCTAAATATGGAACAATGTTTTCATCTCATCATTTACTGGAAAATTATTGCTTAAAAATGTATTCTTTTATGTATGTTTTTGCAGATTAAAGAGGCAGAGGGAGGGATCTTATTTGTAGACGAAGCTATCGACTAATACCTATGCAAAAGGCCGATGATAAGGACTTTGGCCTCGAAGCCGTCGAAGAAATAATGTCAGTTATGGATGGTGGCAAAGTTGTAGTTATATTTGCTAGCTATAGTGAACCAATGAAACGGGTAATCGCTTTGAAGGAAGGCTTTTGTAGAAGAGTTACCAAGTTTTTCCATTTCGATGATTTTACCTGTGGACCTAGCTAAGATTCTTCAACTGAAGATGGGTTATCAAGCGGAAGATAGCTTGCTGTACGGGTTTAAGTTGCATTCTTCTTGTACGGTGCAGGCTGTGGCAGCCGTGATGGAGAGAGAGACGAGTGATAAGCAGAGGAGAGAGATGAATGGAGGGTTGCTGGATACTATGCTAGTTAACGCTAGAGATAACTTGGACTTGAGGCTCTCGTTCGATTGCATAGATATGGACGGGTTGCTTACCATTACAATGGAGGATCTGGAATCCGGTCTCCTATTGTTATCGAAAACCAAATAATTCTTTTTGTCGAAATATAGAGTTTTTTAAATGGGATCTTATGGTGTTTTACAATTTTTTTTCTGTTGAACATATACCCATATTGTGCATCATCAAATGAAGGGGGAGAAAGTAAAGGTGTATGATAGGGATGGTAGCAATTGATGAGGAATGTGAGCTAAGTTTGGTTATTGTGAGTGGCAATTTTTTGTCCCCTTCCCTAAAGGTGTCTAAATTTCAGTTGATGAAGGAAGTCCTTGGGTTTCATTTTTACCGTGTATGACAGTGAGACCATACAAAGTCAATTGAATTTAAATATGATTCTTTTGTTTCTACATGTTGATGTTCTATTTTCTTTGGGTGAATTGATTTTTCCCCTTTTGGTGGTTTGTTTTGTGATTTACCCTTCTTAAGGAATGCTAGCATCACTTGCGGCTAAGTTACCATAGGGTGGCTGTATCTCGAGATGTGCTAATCTTTGGATAACGATTCAAGACATCTGTGTCTGTCTTTTGAGATGGATTGATTATTATGGAGGTGTATTCGTAGAAACATCGATCGGGCGAGTTTAGGCATATGCTTACGATAGAATAAGTGATATCATCCTCTCATTCTAGTGTGAAACATTTTTACATCTGAATTGCCAGAAACTCCGACTCATGGTTTTGGAAACGAAAAATTGTTGCTTTTTGGACAATGCTAGTTCGATTGTGTTGTTTCTGTTCTTTCTCGGTATTCACCTTCTTCAAGCAACTGATGAGAGGAATTGGAGATGTTTGGTATCTAGTTCTAACTCAAGCGTGCAAGCAAAAACAAATTGGAAAAACAAGAAAAGGAGAAAATATAGCTCAAAATTTGGAATAAAATTTGTTTATTTGTCTCGGATTTTATTAATTCCGTAAAGAGAAATAAGAAAAAGGAGAAAAAAATAATAATAAAACCAACCATACATAAAGCAGTTACTTGCAAATACTCCCAACAGACAGGGGAGAGAGAGAGAGAGAGAGAAGCTATGGTGTGTAGCTGCTCCCTATCCATACTCTCATTATCTTCTTCATTCTCCTCCCCATCTCGGTCCTTCTATTCTACTTCTACGTTTAATTGGAACCATCCGATTCGGAGAATTAGGGCGAGCTCGAAGGCGACGGATGAAGGTGGCTCGGGGGTGGAGATGTTTAGTCAGGACAACACGATTGCGGATTTCATGAGGTTCAATTCTGGCCAAGGCGCCGCCTCCGAGCTCCAGACCGCCGTCGTTAGCTACCGCAAGAAGTTCCCTTGGTCCCTCCTCCGCCCTTTTCTCAGGGTATATTTGTTTATTATTATTATTATTGTTGTTCTTGTTGTTGTTTATGTATGATTCTGTAATATGGTTAGTTTTTATTTATTCTACAATAAGAATACTAGTACAAGATAAACACGTTGTACGATAAACCAATACTGTGACTGATCCAAAGGATACTAAGCGCTACCCAAATACATTATCATGTGCAAACCGTAAGAATTACTTTGGAATCATGTCATGGCGGATGAGTCGCTGGCAGTAATGCTTGATGAAATAGCCGATGGGAAAACATAAGATTGACCAGAACACCCATAAAAAGGAGACAAACTGATTTCATGAGGTTGAAGAGCGGCGGAGGGCCACCACAGAGCTCTAGATGACAGTGGTTACTTACCAGAAGAAGTTCCCTTGGTCCCTCCTCCCTTTTCTTAGGGTTTAATTACCTTATTATTATTTTTAGAAGTAGTAATAGTAGTAGTAGTATGTTAGGTTGAATTTGTTAGTATTTTCTTGTTTTGATTTCGGATGATGTTTATGCATGATTGTGTAACATGGTTTAATTAAGTATGTATGATAAATAGGTTGCTTTATGGTGCTACATTGGTTTAAATGGAACTAAGGTTTAGTTTGCTAATGACGGTGTTTTTCAAAATCATCTTCTCAAAGCTGCTTTTCAAAAATTTCGATTGTGAGTGTAATCCTTGTGTTTGATAAATAAAATTTAAAATTCGCTTTGATAACTAGTGTGGTGTTTGGTAAAGTGACTTTCTTATTGCAAAAAGAAAATGTTAGGCACGAATTGGGGATATAACAAGTATTGAGGTTATTCACTCTAAGACTGTTTCTAAAAGCATCTCCAAAAAAGCAGAAGTTGATTTTTAAAACCAGGTGTTTCAACCCTTGCCAACCTTTTTTATACAAAAAACCCCAAACTGGACCTTAGACCCACCAAAAATCTTAAGCTTTTAAAGGGTGGGGTTTATTATGTTATTTATTATCTATAAAACTTCTCTCTTATTTGTGGGTTTTTTTGAGAGCCAAACAAGTGGAATTTTATTATTCAAACCAGGCAGTGGCAGACTGGAACCCAGGCTTGAATTGGCTCTGATAGCTTGTTAGCTATAAAATCTGAAGCTGTTTGAAAGACAGGGAAGTTAGTTTTTACATTGTACATCTCCCAACAATGTGCAATATCCGACTCCGATCGTAACATAGTTATACTTTCATAATATATATGCAGAAGGGAAGCAATTGATAACTGAATACGTCCAAATCCTTACGAAATGAATACGGTGTTGGTACTGATTGTGCATTAGCAATAGGTTGTGCTTCTTAGTCTTCATTTGTTGTAAACACTTTAGTACACCAAGTTGTTGTTAGTGCACAATTTATGGGTCAAGGTTTTCATTCCATTATTAATTTGGACGAATTATGACATCGGGGCATCGATGACGTACTTTTGTATTTGTTGGGATATCAATGTGTGCTTATGTTGATGTTAGGGCGCAAACTTACCAAATTAATCATGAGTTGGGTTGCTAAAGGGTGTTTTCCTTACTAAAAATTACTCATACCCTTTTGTTTCTTTCTTCTTGTCATGCAGGTGGATTTGGTTTCGACAATACATATTGCTGACAAAGAGTATGTTAATTGCTACTCCTGTGTTACAGTAACCTTCCTTTTTTTGTTTTCACTGCGTCCTTTATGGTAACTTATTTCTTGTTTCATTTGTGTCACCTGTGGTTCTAAAACATTCTGTTTACATAAATTATTTTATTCTTTATATTATTTTGTGAATAAAATATGAACTAACGTAAGTTGTACTGTTGGTGTAAATACTAATTCTACTTTTTCTGTCCATGGCCCATTTTTTTCTGGCTTTTTTTGATTATATATGAAAATCTGCATATTTTTCATTAACATCAGAATTCACGAAATTATTACTCAGCAACGTAATCATGCTGATTGGTGATGCCACTGTTGAGTGTAAATTGTATCAAAGTGAAAAAGGTAAAGGAACCGCAAAACTTAGGTGTACTTGTATCATAATTAGTTTTAGATGTAATAGAAATACCCTTGATAACTGGATTAACAAATATTAGTATCCTAATTGCAAATAGAATTACATATAAGTTAGGAAATCTGAGTTTCATCTTAAATTCTTATTAGGTGAGTCAGAAAATGATTTAATGCTCAACATACGGATCCTATGGGTCAACTAAGGCCAAAAACTATGTGGTACTTGATCCGAGAGGGAAATAACCAATTGTGTCATGTTTATTATGTTTCAGAAAGAAGTTAATTATGCAATCTCTCTCTTACACTTTATTGTTCAGTTCTTACTTCTTACTGCCATACTTCTCTCATTTTCTTGTGTCGATTGTTTGAAATTGTGTCCCAAATGCAGATACTTTGCAACCCTGCAAAAGGAACTTGAACCATATGATTGTGTACTTTACGAGATGGTGGCTAGTAGGGAGAGCTTGGAGAGCAGAAGAAACACTACTCCCCCAAAGCTCCAAAGTTCTTCACGCCCACAGGGCTTTAATATACTTGGATGCATTCAGCGACAGATGGCTAACGTGCTTGCTCTTTATTTTCAATTAGATTGTCTTGACTACCAGGGAGACAATTGGTATCATGCTGATCTGGACTACGAAACCTTCAAGCTACTTCAGGTTATAGTTTTTTGTCTGTGTGAGCAATTGATGAGAAAACTTTTGTGTGATTTTTTTCTTCTTTTCCTTTTTTCCCTATGAGATAACTTCAGTTTTCTGGGGATTTTTGTATTGGGAAGGTGTATTTGATTACCTCTTGTGGAAACTGTTTTATTGGTTTACAATCTGAAATACTGTTGGAAAGGCACTGAAAGTAGTTTTTGTCCAAAAGTGGAAAGATAAGACCCAGCTAATACATGCCACAAATTTCTATTTATCCGATCGGAAACAAGTGAAATAAAAACTATTTCTTACTTAAATGACTTTTTGGTAGGCCGTAAGCTCTGAACATACCCAAGGGGTTGTAGTTGCTCGCCATGTATACTTACTGAATTTGCCAAGCTTGGATTTATGGGGACAGTTATGTGGATCTTTTCCTTTTATGGTTCAATTTTTTATTGAACAAAAGGCATTTGATATGAGAGGAAGTTGTTATAGTGTGCGCATTTATGGTAAGGATAAAATTGGCACTAAAGTAACAGCATCATATTGTTGATACTTTTCTTCATCTTGCGAGTGTCTATTAACTTATGCCCAGACTTGGATCTTGTATTAATTCGTTATGTGGTGGTTTTGAGTGTATTGAAACTGTTGTTCATGTCTACTGACAACCAAAAACTTTTCTTCATTTTCAGCTGGAAAAGGGTGAAAACCTGTTTACCTTTGCAAGGGACATGACTCTAAGATCAACAAAAGCTTTGGTGCAGCCCTTTTTGGTTCCAAAAGAGCCCAATAATCCGTGGAGATCCAAGCTTTTGTGGGCTTCTCGTGTGCTACCCATGCCTCTTCTTGGCCTAATCGTCATTGGGAGCGTGTGTGCTGATACAGAAAGTACGGTGTCAAAGTATCCAGAATTAGAAGCCTTATCTAGGCTGGATTTTGGTGCTGCCATGAAGGTCTTTCTGGCAAGAAGACTGACAACTGAGTAAGTTCATGCTCGTTAATAAATAATGATGTTCTTTCCTACTTAAAAAAATAAGGCTGGATTTGATTGTTTTTGGGAATGGTTTTCCTGTTTTCAAACATAACCATACAACATGAAGACAACGTAATTTTAAAAGTGTCATTGTTTCAGTCCCGTTATTAGTGAAAACAATTACAAGCATGACAACAAAAAATCAAATCTGAGAACAAAACAAAACAGAGATCCCAAATTTCTGGAATTGGTGATGGTAACATATGATGTTAACTTCCAATAAAGAGAATAAAAAGATATGATGTTTGCTTGATGTTCACTATGGAGTTCTGTTACTGAAGTTGCTTATGAGTAATACCATACAGACCTGACTTTTTATGCTGTCATGGTGGAATATCCTAAAGAAGAAGTTAGGGATCTTCCTTAGATTTGTACTTCGAAATACTTTGTTGTGACGTCATTATGTGCAGGCAATTTGTATGGCGAACAACAAAATTATTTATTTTTTTCCTGTCAGTTTCTCCACTGATGATATTTTTGTAGAGATGTACTTGTTACAACACCAAGGCAGACAATGTTTGGATCATATCTTCAAGTATAGAATCCACTCTCCACAGCCTCATGTGATATATGTTTTAATGTTTCTATTGGTCCCTATATAATCTTCTTTTAGCTTTTTTCTATTGAACTTTTGAATTCACATCTCATTGGTAATCTATGTAAAGGTTCACCTTAGTCACAGCAGATATAGAGGAGAAATCCGTTATCATTGGTGAGAGAAACAAAGCTGCGACAGAGGCTCTTCGAAGAGCAGTCAACTACGGGCACAACAAGATTGCCATACTCTATGGTGGAGGCCACATGCCAGACCTGGGGAGGCGACTCAAAGAGGAATTTGAATTGGTTCCTTCGGAGGTCCAGTGGATAACAGCTTGGACTATTGAAAACCGAAACTTAACGAGCAGTTCCCTCCCCTTCTTGAGAAAAATTGCAGAGATATCGGGTTGGCCTTTGAATCGGTACCAGACTCTGGCTCTGTTTTTGTTTTCCTCGATTTTGGCTTTGGATCTCTTGTTTTGGGAGCTATTCTTTGACACCACCGTGAATTGGATCTCCCATGTTGCTTTCGATGTTTCTCAGTATTTGGATACAGCAAAGGTGATCTGATACTCGCAAAAATTCTTGAATGTTTACAAGTACAGATGTATTCATTTGTAGATATTGTGAACTCCCCTCATTAACGAAATATTAGTCAAACGTGATAGGTTTATTCAATCCTTTTAAGTCGATGGCCTCTATAGATACTTTGTTAAAGAAGTCATTGTTGGTCATATGGAAATGTTAAAAGTATTACTCTTGCTTTAGAATATTCAGAAGAATGTCTCATATATTTACATGTTGGGAGAAAGACATCCATTTTTGTCTGATTTTGTTCTTCGGTATTGCAATTTTTCGTAATAAGTTTCTGAAATCCGAATACTCTGCCCCCTTCCTTCATTGTGCCTCTTCAAAAATTATATATAAATTAACTTATGATATTCAAACTGACTTCTAATACTTTTTATATTTAAACTTAAAGAATTTGGGAAGTTGAAAATGTAGGAAGTTGTATAAAAACAATATTGAGTGACTGTGTTTTCATGATTGGATGATGTGTAATGGCATTAGGAATCACTTCACGTGTCGCAAGTTAATTTCTGTAGAATTTTAGAACAAAAAATGCTAGGGATATATAAAGGGTACAACGAAAGAGGTAGAGAATCCAGATTCAATTTACAGTATATTTGCAATTTGTTTTTCTAAAAATATTTTTGCAATTTGTCACGCGCTATATTATTTTTCATTTTATTTCTAAATTTATTTTCTAAAAACTCATTTTTCATATAAAATAAAATTGAGTCATACCAGACTTTCTAAAAAACTCATTTCTATACATCGAAAATATTAATATACAAAATTTATAAATTCTGAAAAAAAAAATTCTAATATATTGGTGTATTTGTTTTGCTTTACTGAGAAAAAAAATTTATTTTTTAATAAATAAATAATAGCATTTCTAGATAAAAAGAATTTCGAAATAAAAAGACTGAAGTAGGAAATTTCTATTCCCTATTTCTCACATGATGGGTAGAAGTAGAAATTCCTTTGTAGAAACACTGCTGTGAATGTTGTAACAGATATTGAACTCTCTGAACCTCTTTTAAAAGAATATCTCTCTCTATATTTATTTACTTTTTAATATTTGGCTTGAAACTAATATGGGTCCTGCTATGAATTTATACAACTTTAAACAGAAGATTAAAATGCATAACAAGTGTCGCTTTGGCCGAGTGGTTAAGGCGTGTGCCTGCTAAGTACATGGGATTTTCCCGCGAGAGTTCGAATCTCTCAGGCGACGCATTTAAAATTTTATTTTTCATCTTCTTATCCATTTTAAAGGGGCCTAATTACATAAATCAGTCCATAGTTTCAAAAAGATTCTATTTAGCCCCCCAGAGTTTCGATTGGAACACTAATTTGAGCCTTTTTTCAACGGCCAGCTTAGTTCTTGTACTCTAGGTTCATTGTAATTACTTTTATTTCTCATCTTTATAAAGTTTCTCTTTCGGCAAAGCTTTGGCGGCTTAAAAATGGTCACAATTTATTAATTACTCGTTACTCAATCAGATTTCGCGGAGTAGCAAAATTAGGTTATAACAAAACCCGATTAAGCTCGGATCATTTACGCTCCTAACTAGAATATATGATAATGGGCTTAGACCTTTTTTTTAAAAAGTTTTTTCTGATTTTGGTTTCTTTCCAAGAGTTAGATAATGCACGAGTTTCAAATTCTTAGACGTTAAAATCACATGTCTATATTTTAGATGCTAATGACCAAAATAGCTTTATTTATTTATTTAATGTGGATCAATCCCTTTGTCCTATACTAATTTTAAAACTCATTCTTTTGTGATATTCAGAGAAATTTTAACTACGTTGAATACGAATTTGCTAAATAAAAAAATAACAAGATATAGAGAATAATACACAGAAAGCTAAAATGTCAATGGTTAATGAATAGGACAATCCCACATGAAAAATTAGAGAGATCAAAGTTGTACTTAAAGTCATAGCACTCCCAAATTTAAAAAAGTTTAGATGAGGTGCTACAAAATTTAAATATGTCATTATTATTAGTTCCCATACCAAAAATCACATATCTACGTTTTCCAAATCAAAGATAATTCTTATTTTTATATCAAAATATTATTTTTTTTGTTTAAAGAGTTCATTATTTATGAATTTTCCAGAGCCATGTGGTGATCATAGAAAGTACCAGATGAAGTAAAATCATGGGGGAGGGTCAGAAAATCAACTTGGAAAGCTCTATTTCATAAAACCAACACTGTCTTTAGCTATTTGTATATACACTTTGATATGTAAAAAGATTTGTGCTTCAGTTTTCTGTGTTCTTATGTTTTTGGAAGTTTATTTGACCATCAAGATTCTATTGGGATAAATTTTTGTTGGGTTTTTTATATTAGTATTGTAGTGTAAATGTTAAGTGCAATGAACACACACTCTTTATCTAATGTTGATCACCGCACAAATGTATATTTACGGAGACAGGTTCTTTAATTGATTTATAGCGAGTCATTTCAAAATCCGTTTACAAAAACTTACCGAATGGATCGATAATATCTTATAATTTCCAAATAATTGTTAGCGTTCCAAGTCTTTTGTGAAAAATTTATAAAATTTTCTTATAGGAAACCTATTGTCCATTTTAAAATGCGAATGCCACATAACTATTAGGATTTCTTTCCAAAAATAATAGAAGAGGAAAAAATAAATTATTTTTAAAAATTTTGAATGTAATTTTTTACCCAATTAAGTATCTATGGGGACTTGAGAGAGTAGTCATAAAGATTATTAACTATATATATATATATATATGTATATATAACACTTGTTATAGAGGGGCCAAATTAAGTTCAGGACTTTTTCATTTGTCATTAATCTCCCAACAAGTTCGAAAAGGACATATGCACATAAAAAAAATGGGCAACTGTTGATCACAACTAGCAATGTATAAAAGTACCCACACCCTAAAAATAATAATAAATAAACAAATTTAACCAATGTAGGAGTTGACAATTTCTAGTAGAAACATGCAAAAGATGACAATTTTGCATTTTGTCATTTAACTTCCAATTCAATTTTTGAGAGGGGTCAGTGGGTGTGCGCTTGTGTTTCATCTCAAAAGTTTTGGAATTTCAGTGCTAAACACAGATATCATGGTAAAGGTTGAGTTATTTTATTAAGGTAAATGTGAATATTCTAAGCTTTATATACATAGTTGACTAGCTATATCATAATAAGGTTAAATTTGCAAGTTTGAGGTGTAATCAATATATAGTAAACTCAATCTTTAATGTCAAAAAAGTTGAACCTGTGTTTATGGTACGAGAAATTAAAAATTAGGGTCAAAGGTGAAATAATACAGGAGTATATAATAGGCCTAGGGTAAAGGTTATAGGGGACCTTAATGGAGTATATTTGTCAAATTACGTATCAACAAGCAAATTCTTTATGCAGAATAGTACTTTTACGCACAAGAAATTAAGTCAAAATTTC
>MKEJ01101264.1:0-13525 GCA_001753735.1 Embelia ribes | reverse complement strand
TTGTTAAATAAATTATTATTCTTATTTGATTCAAATTATTAACTAAAATAATTGTAATTTTATAATAGTAAGATTAGTATTTTCCGATTTTAAAATATATGACATTTTAGAGGGTCTTTATTTTTTTAGAATAAAGTTAGATAAAGATATGGTATTATTTCACTTTCGACGTCAACGATAAAAGAAAAAAGTATAAGTTTATGATTAACATGTCCAATTGACCCTTCTAAAAAAAATTATGTCCAATTGTACGAATTCTTATAATTATGTTTGAAAGGAAGAAAAGTTGGAAATTTTGAGGTTATTAATTCTCAACTATAGAGCATGAAATTTTAGAAATGAATATATATTAAATGTAAGATTTTTTTGGTAATGTCCTGAAAAATTGTGTTTCATAATTTCTTATGTTGACATGTCATACAATAATTTGTGATAATGTTTTCAAGTATTGAAGTCTATAAAATAAATTTTAAAAGAAATAATGTTACAATGGAACGGGTATCTAAAAGGGCCGAGTCCACAGTCGATTGAGTTCTATTGCAAAGGCCCAGTCTGTGTAAAGTAGTAAAATGATGGTCAAGCCCATCAATTTAGCAAAATAGTTGAATTTTCTTTTATCTTATCAAAATTCTCAGAGCATTCACATCGAATTACAATGAGACTTTTCTCCTAGTTTAATAACTAAATTAAGTAATGAAAATTTTAAAGATCATTTAAGATTAACTAGTATTTACTAAAAGTACTAATTGGGATGATGGTTTCCTAAATCTAGTAAGATCGTTGAAGTGAATTTTTTTACTTGATAATTTATTTTTTTCCCCCAAATCCATGCGTGTCTTTGTTTCGTTTTTTATACATTAACTTTTGATTATAAAAAATATAAAACAAAATTTAAAAGAAAATTATGCTTAGTTGTTAAGACTAATGTATAGCTATGGGCCCACAAAGTTTATTTTGTACTTGAAGTTACGGCCCGTAGTTATGTCTATCTTGTGGCCCATAGTAATCTCTTGATTAGATGCTTCTGCCACCGTGTTAATTACTATTATCACATTTGTCGATAAACAAAAGGAATTTAATCACATTAATTTACATAAACTCAATAATCGCTTAGATCAATTTTATGACGCTAAAAAATTATAAATTGAGAAAAATATTATAATCTAAATACATACCGAAAAAGAGCTTTGTGGAGAAAATAAGGGGCTACAGTTTCTCATAATTTGAAAAATGATAGAATATCTTAATTTTTGTGTAACATATTTTTATATTTTAGGGTAAATTTCACTCTACTCCTCTCACCTATCATTTCATTTCGCTTAACACCCCTCACCTATTATGTGTTTCGTTTCCCTCCCCTTCTTTTATAAAAACTGCCAAAATTACCCATATGTGCTAATATAATCAATTAAAAGTAATTTTTAAATATTAAATGACCAAATTAACCCCCTCTTTCTTGCTCCTCCTCTTCCAAATTGTTACAAACTTTCTCTCACTTTAAACTTCCCACCATTTTTTCCAAAATTCTTTACTCATTTAGATTATCAATAAATCGATATGAATATATTCATAGTTATTTCATAGATCTATTATTATGATCATACTATACTATTAGCTACCAATAAAATTTCACCACAAAACTTCGTATAGAACAATATCAATATATATATCTATTCTTTTACATGTACTGAGTTTATTTAAAATGAATCATTTTTAAAAGAGTAATATTATTATATTTTTTTATGCAAACATGCCAGTATATAATAATGTCTCTGCAACATTATAATTTTTTTTTTCAACAAGTTGTATATTTTTCTATTGAGATTTTATAAAAACACCTAATAAATATGTTTTTTATTCTTTACATAATTAATATTTCCTTCAAATTCAATAAAGTGCATAGAGAGACTCGTAAATAAGTGTGAGATAATAAAAGATTTAAAAATAAATAAATCATTTATTATATTCAAAATTAAATGAATGATTCCGATGAGAGGTAAGGAGGAGGGTGGTTGAGAGGCGAGGGGATGTTTACACCTTATAATTTCATAAATTAATATTATTAGGATAAATTCATAAAAATACATTTTTAATAAAAGGCTAAGTAAAAGTTCTATATTGCAATGTTAATTATCATGTAACCCAATGTTATGAATGGTTAATTGAATAATTAAACAAAAATAAAGTCAAAATTACGTATTTAAGCCATGATATAATGGCCGAGTACAATTCATTATCAAGATAATAATGATATAATATGTGTTTAGACACGTGGCACAGTGGTAACTGAGCAAAGAAATGGCTGCAAAGTGGTTATTTAATTCAGATTTATCGGCGGCAATAAGATCAAGCTAGTTAAATAATCAACGAAAAAGATAAAATTCAACAATTACAGAAAATTATCAATCAAAGGTTTGTATAAGAGTGCAAAAGCAGATAGAAGAAAAAAGGTCCAAAACCAAAACAACTTTTGTTTTTCTTTTGTTTTAACTTTCAGTACTAGGAGTAGGAAATACTGTAATTTAGAGTAATTTTTTATTTGTTTTGTAATACATCAAGATGCTCAAAGCAGCCCTTGTAACCATTCCATAAACTGTTTGCTTCCAATTCCATTCTCCAAAGCAATATTTCGTTTGAAGTGTTTATACCTATCAAATAAATTATGAAACAAAGGTGTTTAGAACCGTTAAATTTGCCTGCTTGAGTCAACATGAACTTTATTTTTCCTTAAAAAGGTAATAGGAAAGTGGTAAGATGTTTAGGGCAGGAGGGATAGAAAGGGAGAGAGAGGGAGAAGGGATAATTAGGGCATTAAATATTTATAAATTAATTTTAATTAATAAAATTTTCACGAAAATGGCAATTTGGACCTTTGTCAAATAAAGAGGGGGACAAACTGAAACACATAATAGATGAGTGAGGTTAAACGAAATGGAATGATTGATGAGGAAGGTAAAGTGAAGTTTACCCTATATTTTAAACCAGCTTAATTTAGCCAATTTCATAAAAATTATGATTTTTTTTTTAAAAAAAATCTCCAATTATAAGAAATTGTATAATTGAATTTAGCCAATTTTACATGCGCTAAATTTAGCCAATTTTATACCCGCTAAATTTTATATGAGTAATTTGTTTTACTAAATAACCTAACATGACTTTGCTACTAAAATATTTGTGCCGCATCATAATTCTAATAAGCAACTTCTTGAAAAGTAAAAATTGAGCTTAGTAACATTTACATTTTTAACAGAAAAATGTTGCCAAAGAAGTACAAAAAAGGAATCCCTTAATTTTTTTAGTTACAAATGGCAATTCTATAAGATACATCACTCTGTAAAATTATTAGTATGAAGATATGGTATTATTCAACTCTTGACGTCAGCGATAAAAGAGAAAAGTAAAAGCTTATGATTAGCATGTCCAATTGAACCCTCCAAGAAAAAAAAACTGTACGAATTCTTATAATTATGTTTGAAAATAAGAAATGATTGGAAAATTTGAGATTATTAATTCTCAACTGTAGTGCATGAAATTTTAAAAAACTATATATATTTTAAATGTCAGATTTTTTTGGTAGTGTTCTGAAAAACTGTGTTTTATAATTTCTTATGATGACATTTCATACGATATTTTGTGATAATATTTACAAGTATTGAAGTCTGCAAAAGAAATTCTAAAAGGTATAATTTATAGTTGGGCTTCAATGATGGTTGAATTTGGCAAAGGCTCATCAATTTAGCAAAATAATTGAATTTTCTTATGTATTATCAAAATTATCAGAGTATTCACATCGAATTACAATGAGACCTTTCTAATTGTTTAATAACTAAATTAAGTAATATAAAATTTTTAGATCATTTAAGATATAACTAGTCTAATTACTCTATAAAAAATACCAACTGCACTTAGTGTATCATATATTTTTTTTTCCAACAAAAGTAATCATATCCAAAATGATAAATGAATTATTTTTAAATTGAATTTCTTTTGTTAAGAGATAATACTAAATATTAAAATATTTGAATTGATAATTATAAAAAACAAAATTTAAGTAATTTAAAATAAAAATGTCAAAAGTTAAGAAATTACGATACATGGATTATAAAAATGTTTTTTTTTTAAATTATTAGCTTTTAGATATCATGATATGTTTCTTTATTTAATCCTTTTTTGTTCTCCCATTGATATTATAGATACATGGTTACCAAAAAACTCTTGAGCTTTTAGATAATGGAGATAATACCTTGATTACTTATCTACTTATGTGTGCTATATTAAGAATTAAAAATAGGCACACATATGTAATTCAAATCTGGTTCCATAATTCTTTATCAAATCCTCTCTCTATCCTGTTTTAAGGAAATAACCCTACATATTTATTTCTTGGAATATATTTTCAACACCGCAAGTTTCATTTTTTGTGTTTTTTTGTTATGAATTTTACGTGTGTGCAAATGATTAACTGCTATTCTTTTTTATATTAGCATATAGCAAAAAGCTTATAAAAAAAATTTCAGAAAAATCAGGTTCTATTTTGACTTTTGATTTTCCAAGATAATTTGATTTCAATTCAGTTTCCCTTGAAGTTACATTCGGCTTTAGATTTCTTAAAAATTATTTCGAGCTCTTTAGTGATTGGAATTCTATCCACTTCGTAAATGGAATAATAAATATGGTTATATACGAAAAATAAAATTTATATTTGTTCACCACTATAACTTATTATTGCCCGCATCCATAAAGAAATAATTAAGAAACTTTTGAATAAATATATACTAAATCTGAGATATTAAAAAATGTTTAGAATCCGAAAGGGGTTAGTTTCTCTGTTGTGGCACACAAATAGTAAGTTCTCTGCATAAAAGATTGATGGCAAATAATGAATTGGAGTAGGTTTAGATTTTGATTAGTGGTGTAGTTAGTTTGTGATTAAATTTGTGGTAAATGCCACTTGAATTGTGCGCATAATGTACTTTTATTAGTTTTTTTAATGGAGTTGTACAGATGTACCTAATTAAATAAATAAGACTATATCAGTGATTGATTGCAGATTTTCAAAGTGCATAGTAATCATGTAAAACATATTATTTTTAGTAACATGAGTCACCAAAACACTTTGGTTTTATGATAACATGAATATACAATGTAGTTAGCATTATATGCATGGCATGTGAAATCACCCCTAGTATTTACTAAAAATGCTAGTTGAGATGGTGAAGTAAAATTTCCAAATTAAGAATTTTTTTTTTCAATTCTATGCATATGTCTGTGTCATTTCTCCCATTTCCACCGTATCTAGTGGTTATTAGAACCTCATTTTTGTGGGTCTATCTGTGCACTCGTCGAATAGATCCATCCGCCCCACAATAGACATATATTCGTACCGTACTGCACCTACAATTACTCGGAGAGGGTACGGGTGTGAGAAACAGACCCACAACCCACAACTTGCCCCACAGACCAGCGCAGTAAACTTTAGGTATGTGGACTTACCATATAGGTAAATCCACCGATGTCTCCCAATTTTTAATAGTCGTTGTAGTGTAATGGTAGAGCAATCCATTTACCATAATGGTCCGTCCGTTATAATGCAACAACTATGAAAAACAATTCTAGTATTTTCCATATAAATACACCATTCCTCAATTCATTTACCACAGCGAACAACAATCAATTACTAATTATCAATACTAACACTTTATAGTGTCTCAATTAATTTATTTTTAAAAAAAATCAAGTTTAATTTACCAGAATTCAATCATCTCCGCTACACTCATTCCCTTCTAGTTCGTGCTTTCCATTTGGCAATACTTCTAAATTTGCAATTTACAATCATTAACTTATTTGAAATTTGTTGTATTCTTTTTTATTTCTACCAATATGAATAATTTTATGGAAACGCCTCTAATATAAAAAATGATAAGTGTATAAAAAATGATAATTTGATGGCAAATAATGAATTGGCGTAGGTTTAGATTTTGATTACTAGCGTAGTTAGTTTGCGATTAAATTTGTGGTAAATGCCACTTGAATTGTGCGCAAATGTACTTTTATTAGTTTTTTTAATGGAGTTGTACAGATTTATCTGATTAAATAAATAAGACAATATCAATGATTGATTGCAGATTTTTAAAATGCATAGTAATTATGTAAAACATATTATTTTTAGTAACATGAGTCACCAAAACACTTTGGTTTTATAATAGCATGAATATACAATGTAGTTAGCATTATATGCATGGCATGTGAAATCACCCCTAGTATTTACTAAAAATGCTAGTTGAGATGGTGAAGTAAAATTTCCAAATTAAGAATTTTTTTTTTCAATTCTATGCATATGTCTGTGTCATTTCTCCCATTTCCACCGTATCTAGTGGTTATTAGAACCTCATTTTTGTGGGTCTATCTGTGCACTCGTCGAATAGATCCATCCGCCCCACAATAGACATATATTCGTACCGTACTGCACCTACAATTACTCGGAGAGGGTACGGGTGTGAGAAACAGACCCACAACCCACAACTTGCCCCACAGACCAGCGCAGTAAACTTTAGGTATGTGGACTTACCATATAGGTAAATCCACCGATGTCTCCCAATTTTTAATAGTCGTTGTAGTGTAATGGTAGAGCAATCCATTTACCATAATGGTCCGTCCGTTATAATGCAACAACTATGAAAAACAATTCTAGTATTTTCCATATAAATACACCATTCCTCAATTCATTTACCACAGCGAACAACAATCAATTACTAATTATCAATACTAACACTTTATAGTGTCTCAATTAATTTATTTTTAAAAAAAATCAAGTTTAATTTACCAGAATTCAATCATCTCCGCTACACTCATTCTCCTCCGGGCAGTTTCAACTTCTAATCTGCATTTTTCATTTGATAGTACTTTTAAATTTGTAATCTCTAATCCTTACCCTATTTGAGATTTGTTGTGTATCTTTTTATTTGTTTATATAAATATAAGTAATATTCATGGAAATACCTCTGATGCAAAAAAATGATAATTGCAGAAAAGTTTATAAAGCGTGGGTTGATTTACAAGGAAAAACACTGGTTTACCTCACTGAAAAGATAGGGAAATAATTAAAGCAATTTGTAATTTTGTAGTCTTGAGTTAAATGGTAATAGATGGGATGACACTTCTTACTTATTTAGGCATTACAACAAACACGTAAATATAAAAGGAAAAACTTAGCAAATTTTCTTATTTTAGATTTCATTTGAACTTGTTGTAGTTAAGACCTACATGTGCAACGAAAACTGATGAAAGAAAATAAAAGAATATTTGATAAAGGGATGAGTTGACAAGCGATATTAAGATTTAAATTTGAGTATTTTTGTGATTTAATTATATTTTTATTATTGATTATAAGAAAAATATTATGCCTTAAATATGAATTGAAATATTAGTTTTATTTTCTTGTTCAAACAAAATTCAAAAATATTTATTCCCTATTTCTCCAATACGTATTACAATAGCGTATTATGTATTTTACCACTTATAATAAAATAATATAAATTATTAATAAGAAAACAAGTTATACCTTGTAAGTTAAAATGTAACAATTTTAGGAGGTTAGTCAATTTATCTGTTTGGTTAGTCGACTAACCTTGCGAGTAGACCCGCATCGCGATCTGCACCCGCAATCCATATATGTAGGGTACGGTGCGAGTATGAGTCTTATATTTCTTCTCCTAGTCTAGTGGACCTGCAACTCACAGACCTGCAGACCCGCTGGACCAGCGACCTGCCGAGTACAGAGCCGGTAGACCTGCCGGATTTAATGAACACCCCTACTTATATTAACATAACTAAAATAGCATACATGTATGCGCATATACTCAAACCCGAACCCTCCATATTTCTCCAAGTTTTATCTCTCAAAATTTCGAGTCATCTACAAATCCACCCAAGTAATTGGATAAAGTGAGTTGTTTCTCTGTTAATTTATATTTTATGGACCCTTTAATGTTATGCATATTAACAAATTTATCAACTTAGCTATGTGATTTCCAAAATATACTCATTATATGTTATTTTTCTGTGTTCGTATCTTTTGGTATGGAAAGATTTTTATAGACTGGTTATATCAGTTGAATAAATAGTATTTTACATGAATTGTTTGGCAGACCAAAAGACTTATTGGACCTTATAAAGCTTGACAAGGGACTACTTTAAAAATAATTTTTACACAAATAATAATTACTTTTTTTACCATGTCTTAAGACATAATAGTGTTTTGTTATGGGTTTCTACCAAGTACCAAGTGTTTTCTTTATTGATATGAGAAATACTATTGTTATAAAGTTATTCCCTTTTGTATAAGGAATTTAACTGTTAAATGTTCCATCCTTTGTAATAGCATGCCAGCAGTTCAACCAAAATTCAATTCTTATTTTTTGAATTATTTTCTATTTGTAAAAGGGACTAAGCTACACACGCAACGCATGTAAAAATCCGCTAGTGCATTTAAATATATATATATATATATATACATATAAAAAATATAAAGAAGTATATAATTGATCAAAATAAGAAAAAAAAATAGAGTTGAATTCTAATTTCCAAATTTTCAGCCAAGTCGAGTTTGAGTTAAAATATATACTAAACTCAAGTTAAACTTGAGCTCGAGTCATGCTAACTCGAATCGAGTTTGAGTATATCTGATACTCGGCTCAACTCGACTAGTTGTTGCTCCCTATATTTCACTAACCACCTGAGACCAAGAGCATCCATGTCTGTCAGGCACTGCATCAAGTGATCAACGGGTAGCTCAGTGACGGGTCACCAAGTCGATTGCATGACTCTCATCTATAAGCAAATCCTTGACAGAAATGTAGAAATTGAAGTGTCTATGTATTCACGACACTCGTATTGGTTGAACATGAGAACATAATCTGCAATCAGAATTTTACGTACCCAACAGATCTACATTTCATCACACAACCACTTTATTTTCTATTAAAAAAACTGGAAATTTCACGGAAATTCATTTGTGCTGAGGCATGTTAATGGTAGATCTAGACTCCAAAATTTGATGAAAATGGAACATGACCAAGACAGAAGAAAATTAGGACTCAAATTTGAAAAGGGAAAGACAAGGGAGAATAAAGAAAAATTTTGTTAAAACCATACGATGATACAGGAAGAATATTTCTCATACAAACTCAAGTTCAAGAAAAAATTGAAGACTGCAAGGTCTAGTTACAGAAGAGTACATCATATAAAGAATACAGTGAAACCGCACAGCTCATGAAACACACTGAAAGAAAAAGTTTCTAACCGAAAAATGGCAGGAACTTTTATTCTGAGTCCGGGAAAAAAATAAGCGGCAAAGCATACAACAGGATAAATACCGAAACTTGCATTAACTCTATATATTCACGCTATACAAAACAAAATTGACACATCACTAAATAAAAATAAAAAATATATATAGAAGATGGGATTAGTGTGTATCACCTTGCTAAAAAGGACCCCATTTATCAGAATCTTTCTTTGGACTTTGAATCTCCGAAGAAACCCTAAACGGACCACTTGACCCAAATGGGTCATTATCATCGAAAGAAGAGAACCGTTGCCCATGGTTGTATCCTGTAGTACTATTCATTGAATCAAACGTTGTAAGACGCCCATGATTTTGGTCAAATCCTCTATTGCTACCCATAGAAGGTCTCCTTTCGAGGAGAAAAGGTATGGTCACGCATGCTGAAAGAGTCGAACCTCGATGAGTTGTCAAAAATTTGTCCTGACGATCCCATGCCATACCTTGGTGAGGAGTTACTGGCTCTTGAAAGTGGACTACTATTAGGTACAGAGTCCTCAAAGGCAAAGGTTCTTTTCTTGTGATATGTACTTGTGCGAGGGGAGTCAGATCTTCTAGGGCTATCTCCATACTCGCTAGAACCGAAAAAGTACTTTTGTCCGTGTTTCTCATGAGGCGGCTCCTGGTAAAGAAACAGCAGTTTTAGGAGGCTAAATCCAATTTAACAAGCCAACAACTAATAACTCCAATTAAAAGATTAAACTTCAATTAAAAAAATAAATAATAGAAGCATCTCAAAAGTTATAAATACAAAACAGACGCTAAGCCAACTTTTTCTTTGTAGGTCAAGAGGACAAAAAAATTCAAACACTACCAAATTCGCATCCACTAATTGGGCTAATTAATCATAGAGGCTTCAGAAGCCTATTCTAGAGTTATGCCATCTGAGTTACTCCATTACTTCTGTTCGCTTATTTCATCATTTACTTTAACATAGGAAATACTTCTACTAATTTTAACTAAAGATAAGCCAGACAAAATTTTCTCATGCATTAGTGACTTCGAGAAATATTTCGGTATCATGACGGCAACATATATGCAACCATAAAAACAATTCACAAGAATTGAACAAAGGATCCAAGAGTCAAACTCACCTTCGAATTACCAGCATCGAAACCCCACACTGAATCTATGTCATCATTCTTATCAAAAGTACCCCAGCCTTGTTCATCAAAACTTTTTAAGACATGATCCCAATCGGAAGAAGAAATCAATATGTGAATAGAAGATATTTATAATAGCATAAGAAAAGATGAGAAGAATAAACAGTATACCCATGGGTTCCTTCATCTGCTTCAGGGCTCATTTTGAGGTGGTTATCTGGATATGCTCTTGAGGGAGTTTTGAAGGCATCTCGTTCAACCCTACTTTCTGATGGATGTTTCACCGATTCATCTTCGCTATGAGCATCAGCAGATTCACTCTCAAACACATGTTCATTACTCTCAGATTTCTGTGATATGGTGTCATCATGTGACATTAAGTCAGGGGCTGAACTACCATTTGCAGAATACTTTTCTTGCTCCACAGATGTCGGCCTGCTTTTTGATGACATGAAAACATCAAAGGCAAATCCTGGAAGTAAAAAAATACACTATAGTGAAAATGACGTTGATAGATCAATCCATTGAATCTCCTAGTTTAGCATAGAGATGTGGCATTTGCACTAAAGCCAAAGGAATCGAATAACAACATACAACAAGTAGTTAAGTTTTGCACCAAGAACCAAGTATGATTACCTTCATCTTCAAATTTGTCCCAATCTTCGTCCCAAACAGATGATATTGCAGGTACTCCAGGCTGCCATCCTAGAATCAAGTAAATCTCTAAAGTCATTAGGCCCAATTGAATAGTTCAATACATATAAATTTATTCCTTTTCAAAAGTTATCAGGCATAATAATCCACAATTTCTCTAGCAACAACACCACAGTATGACGATTAAGCTCTGCCTCCACCATGACTGATGGCTACTTGATTCAGGAACAGGATGTGGGAAAAGAAGATAAGTATATAAAGAAAGAAGCTAAACAAAGAGAAGTTAGAGTTCCCCTATGCCAGGCAATAGCTCCCAACTTTGACGAACTACTTTAGTTATGTAAGAGAGCAAAACAGGTTACCGGGTAATGTTTAACTAATCTTCAATATATGGCACCAAATTTTGGTCTCTAAACAACATTTTCAAATTAGAATTGTATTCTCAACAAAAATGAAATTAGGAGTAAAAAGATAGGAACAAGTGAAACAGAAGAAACAATTAAGTAGCTGGGACCTATACAAGATAACAAGTTTACTTCATATTTAAATAATCATTAACACTCAACTACCGACTGCAGTTCCAAAAGAAAGTGTAGATAGCTAGTCCTAAGATGAAGTTTGCAATTAGCTCCAGTCAAAAAGATTGAATAAGTAAATGTGAAAGGAAAGAGCTAGATCACAATACTACAGTAGGACAATGAGAGCTCAATTACAGGAGCAAAGCATAGAGAAGTAGCGCATTACCAACAGGGAGTTCTATTATTGCAGCTGATTTAATGTCTATTCCATGTTTCTTGCAACGATCAGATAAACCTTTCATTAATTCCTCAAGGTCAGACTGTATTCTATCAGCACGAACCTGCACAACCCAAACATGTTTCAGATAACCAATTGATAGGAGCTCTATAATCCATCATAGCTAGTTGTTGGATTTACCTGAAGAATACCATCTGCACTGCCACCTTGTTCCATTCTAACAAGTGCCTGCTGCAACTCCATTTTCCTCTCCTGCATAGACATTTGGAAAGGGTAAGTCCATAACATAATAACATCAGTAACCGAGTTTCACAGGTAGTAACAAGCACAGGTCCATAACACCATTCTTTGGAAACGGTAGATAGAAGGAGACACAGAACCTGTATTTCGCGGTATGCTGCCTCTTCAAGCGTTAATTTAGAAGCTGATTCTGCTACTTGCTTGTATTTCTCCACATATTTCTTGCCAAGTAATTCAGCCTATAAAGTAGCTTTTAGTTGAATTCATAATACAGAAAGGTATCTAGATCCATGTGCCAGGGAAGAAAGTACATATGAACAAGTGAACAGTTCAAATAGTGCGGATAAAATACCTCCCGTTCATCAACTGTGGCCCTTTCTGTAATCTCATTAAGCCGGTTATCACATCTGCTTTTGTAGAGAACCTGTGGGTAAAAAAGGGAGCAAAGGTGAGAAGAATGTTACTCGGCTCGCAAAGGAAAAGAATTAAGAAAAAAGAGCAATTAATTAAAAGCATTGAAACCATGATGTGGTTCTAGAATCACAAAGATAACATAGCAGTATAGCACTCCATGCATTTAGGATAACTACTCACAAGGTCCTGCATTTTTGTCCGGAAGAATTCAAGCTTCTCTTTAGAATCTAGAATTAGCTTCTCCTTCTCTTCAACCTTTCACAACAAAAAGAAAGTACACACGCGAACATGCTCATACAGATGAAAAGAACAAATAAGAAGAATCAATTGACATTTTTAACGAGGAATGAAGCATAATTAAGCTGGAAAAGCAATGCCTTTCCACTATTTGCCCCTATTTAACAATTACCACCTCATCTTAACCTTTTTTTTTCTTCATGGTTCTTGTTGGCTGGTTGTTCACAAACGCATAAGCTGATAGGAACCAAAACTCAATAACCTGTCAAGGTTCCAAAGATGAATTGCAAAAACCAATTAATCTTTAATCAGGATCAACTCAATTTATGGGATGGAATTTTGTTTCGCTAAAGTAAGGGATTTGCCTCAACTGGGAGTCTGGGACAGATGTTGACCTTATGGTAGAGATCCTCGCGAGGATGGTACAGGTTCAGCATACAAGATTGTAACAGGGATGTGTTCGGAGCTGGGAACTAATCATCCCTCTCTTAAGTAATAAATAACTTAATAGAGTTTATAATTTTAACACAATACAAACTCATATAAAAAATTGTAGACAGGAAATCAGCCTTGAAAAGTGAACACAGAAGGGTAATGTTCAAAGGAACGATGGGAGACCCCAGTGACTTGCAACTTGCTGGCCTTTTGTTTCTGATGCAATATCACGTACACCAGGGGTAGACATCTTGAGTGCCTCTCAAGTTTACGAGAACAAGATCTTGGTTTTCAGAATACTTCTGAGAAATTAGCCGCGCCTTATTTCAAAGGTGCACTGAGG
>MKEJ01101262.1:57500-101394 GCA_001753735.1 Embelia ribes | reverse complement strand
ATGAAGGAGCTAAATGAAATATATGGCTAAATTCGCCTCATGCAAGGTGGAGAAAATTAACAGAGTTTCGAACTCTTGGGCTCATAACACAGCCCGGTGGGCCGCCTCTAACTCATGGGTTGGATGCTTTCCATATACTTATATTCCGCTACTCGAGAGATGGCTAGTCAATGGACTAGACCCCCCTCTCTCTCTCCTCCAACGCCACCCTCGCTCTCAGAGCTCTAAAAAGCTTAATGGGAAAGCCCGAATGACAACTTACCTATACCGGTATTGGGGAGTATGGCCAAGGAGTAGAGCTCTGTAGCTTTATCGCTTGGTCAAAGGAACGTATTTTGAATCAAAATTGTCTAACCCGACGAGCTACTTTAAATTAAAGGCGTAGAACGAGGAAAGATGTCTAGAGCTGACAGCGCAAATCAAAATCTCCTAGCATCAGTCTTACTCTCTCCCTTGCCATGGACCCAATCTATGGGCTGTAGAGTTCCGACATACATTCTGATATGGGCCCGCGGGCATCCGGTTCCGTTATACTTATCTATCTCTGGCCACTTAAGTACGGAAGCCTGACTTTCAGCTCAAGCTCTAAGACATAAATTCACTCCTTAAACCCTATCCTCTATGAAAAATGTGACAACAGTTACATTCTAGTCTACAAAGCTTTAGTCTTAGTCCAGAAAAGGATGTTAGAAATCGCTTCGCTTCGCGCCTCGGGAAAAGATATTAATAAGAAGGCAATGTATCCAGCTCTTATATATGAAACCGGTTGGTTACGGCTGAGGCGTATATTCGAGATTCGTAGGTGGGTTCGGGTAACCACTTCGACGATACCTACAGGGGCTTCAACATTGACCAGGTTATCCGCCTAGGGAAAGCGCAATGTTGCCTAGCAAATTCTGTTATTCAGATCCGTTGAGCAGAAGTAGAGGATACCCTTTTCGGACAGTGGCATCGTGCGGTACTCAAGAAAGACAAGCGCAGTCGATAGTGCCTTTCATAGAACGGTGCCTATGGGAAGGGCGAGAGGATGCTAATCACTAACAGAATAGGCAACTACGGTATCAGTTGGCTGAAACCGTTCGGATTGCTTCGCGAATCCTCTTCATCCGGCTTCCCACAGATGAAGGCACCCTTCCGTGTCGTCCACTAGCTCCAGTGAACCCGACTCAGCTCACTTAAGGCGGTAACCTTGTGATCGATAACGACCACGGTCGGTCCCGCATTTCCGTTTGGATGGATGGGAGTACCTATGTAACGGTTGTAACGGGCTGAAGCTAGCTAAGCACTTGATGGAACGGTTACACTTGCCTCTTATATACCATGTCATCACCTCTTTTATCTTGCCCTCGCTGGGAGATTACATCTTTCTCTCTACTTAGATGGAGCCTCTGAACCAGTATCACGTCTGCTGGAATTCCCGGAGCGGAGAAAAAGTTTCGTTTCAATCAGAGAACGTATGGTGCGGGCTGGGCTTCCACCATGCCTCCTCGCCACGTCACCCAATAGAATTAAAAGACGCAAGCCCCTAAAGAAGTAAAGGTTCTTCCCCCTCACGGAGCCAAGTTCCAATTCGACCGACCGCCACTAGAAGGAAGCATTGCATTCTGTTAGCTACAACTAGCATACCTATAAAGAACATCTATCTAGGCAACCCTCTTTTCTATCCTACCTCGCCTGCCATGCAGAGCGGGAGCATTTCAGATTCTTCCGAATTCCAAGTAACAATTAATATCGAAGAGTCTTAGACGATCCTTTTTCTTGTCCATCCATTCATCGTGCGTGGCCAATTCAGTTCCTTCCATGACTTCTCTTCCATTCTGAAACCTGGCCAAGAATGTCTGGCTATTCTAGAGGTAGCTAACGCGTAATGGACCCCCCTCTCCAACTAGCAGTTCATTGATTGGTAATATCATTGATACAACAAATTGTACATTCTTTCTTTGATCTCCCGAAGCCCTTTACTAGCTCGTTACGTATACTGAACTCGCTCCCTTCCAACCTCTATCTATTCTAGTTGAGTAAGGAAGTGGTCCTAAAGCTTTCTTATCTCCTACATTCGACTAGCTACCATGGCTAGATCTAATTCATTCTGTTCTGTCTTTGCTCTCTTCTTTCATTTTGTTACCAGTTCACTAGGGATAGTTATCGAGTTGCCTATGGAGTAAGGTTTGGAACCCTTTGAAATAAGTGCTTTAGTATACCTATCTTTAATTAGATTAGTCAAAACAAAAGACTTATGAAAACTAGCTCATAGTAAAAGTATACCTGATCGAGAATCGGCTTTCTTTTAAAGCAATAATCTCTTTTTCCCCACCCCAGGGCGCACCCAACGAAAAGGCAGGAGCATGTTGAGAACTTCTATGATGTTTTGCCCCTGGACTTCGATGCTTTCATCCAAATATGTTCCCTAATCCGCATCGCTATATCCTTATAGTAAAAAACTGGATCTTCCATACACCAGATCAAGATGAATGCGTGAGAGACTTCATTATCCTTAGCCATGCATTCTAATGCTCCAAACCGGGCTTACTAGTCAATCTACTAGTCACACTTACGACATAAGCGATGGCCGGGCGAGTTCACGTCATTGCATACATTAGGCTTCCAACCACAAAGGCATCAGGGGATTCCCCTATCCTTTCTTTATATTCTGCATCTTTTGGACACATCTTGGAAGAGAGCTTTACACAAGGATCGAAAGGACTACTAACCACTTTATGATCATACGCATCATGGTGCTTTAAAATATAATATCTATCTAAGATTGGAGAGCTTTATGGTTTTCTTTTCTCTATCCCTTCACTTCAAATCGGGATTCCTAGAATAACATCGGCTTCGAACCATCCCCAGCCGTTGCCTTCACGAGCGACTAGGTCAGTTCTAAGGGATAGTCAATATGTAAGTCGAGCATGCATCGCTGGTCACCTCCACAAGCTGCAGGAACAGCCGTACGTACCCGAAAGCGTTGTACTCTACGAATCATCACGAACCAACCTACCAGAATGGGAAGGAAGATGGGCGGGTGTCAAAAGATCTGGAGCAAGTCCAATCGAAAGCTAGGCTTGGTTTAGAAACGAAATAATAAGACATGTTGGATAGTGTGTCTAACTGGACTTAATGCTCTGGGGACCCGACTAACCCGACTTTTTCCAAGCAATCATAGATCTCATCGGCCTTTGAGACATCGTACGTGAAGTCACGTGGCCAATTGCCAAATTTGCCTGCAGTCCGCTTCATACCAGGCTTGTTCAGCATGGCAGCCTGATTGGGTAGAGCTTTGCGTAGAGCAAGGCTAAGAACTGGCTTAGTGATCTTGATCTCCGCCACCATTGCATCAAGTCCGAATTGCTCTCTGTAATTAAGTACCAATAGATGCTGCGCTTTCCGAACTTACTTTGCGCAGCAAGCGCTCGTGGCAAGTGACCTTGATAGCCAAGTCACAGAGATCATTGAATTGCTGGAACGCAGTGTAGTTTTCTTCGTTGGGCTCAAGGTTCGTGGTCAAGACCGATAACGTGGCTACGAGCTATTTCCTTACTCAGAAGAGAGCCCCAACCCGCTCTCGCTAACCTTAGGATTCTAATTAAGTGCTTGCAGTATGCGTTAAAATCTCCACATTCATTTGACTAGTCTATCAAAAGTTGGTGATCTCGTCTTGCTTGCTGGGAGAGAGGAAGCTTCCGGACCACCTTTTTCAGCCGAGCGATCACTCAGCAATGAACACTGACTTCAAGCGGCCGGGAATGAGTACCTATCCCTTACGGGATTCGAACCCGTGTCTTCGACATGAAAAGACGATGTCCTAACCACTAGACGAAAGGGATCAATTCTTCATATATCTCAGCTCCGAGAATGGAAGTGGTATTCTTTCTATACGAGATTTCGTAGGGGAAGAAAGAAAAGTATGATTGGAAAGAAGGCGTTGAACGCCCAGAGTTGGCTGAAGCCAAATAGACAGAATGGCAAGCTTCATTACCATTCGAAAATTCCATCGGCTCCACTCCCATTAATGCGCAAATGGCTTAAAAAAAAAAACTAAATCAAGGTAGCCGGGGACAAGTACTTAAAGTAGTCTTCCTCTGAGCCTCGACCACATCACATTTGTGCATGCTCACCCGTCCTAAGTATTCCCAGACTATAAACCCCGTTTGGCTTACCCATTCTCGAGAATTCCCCCGCACCTTCTGATGTCAATCCCGTTCTGGGGTGGTTCTTTTTCATTTCAGTAGTGGGGGTCAGCTTCATTATGCACGGGCACCCGCCAACCTGAGTTGAGTAGTGGACTAAGCTTGGGCCTGGCCACGGAAAGCGTTTTGGAAACGTCGGAACTCTTTTGTCAAAAACAAGAAGCATTTTAGGTTACATTTCTTACATACTATAACGAAGAACACCACTTCTTCGCGCAAGTCAGAAGTGTCCCCGGAGTCCGAGTTAGCTGTTCTAGTTCAAGACAGGACAGTATGGGACCTGTTGCTTAGGGCTTTGGAAGCGAGCAACCAACCCGGCAAAAGTAGATCGGAAGTTTGCTCTTTGACAAAGGTAGCCTTAGCTAAGTAATAGTAAGTAAGTAAACAGATCAAGTGTAGCGATAGAGCGGTTTACTTTACGATTCTATTCAAACAGGCTATTGCGCCTAAGTCAATCCTTCGTATCGGCTGGCTGTCTTATGACGAGAGACACAACAAGTAGGTGCGAAGCCTTTACTTAAAAAAAAAGCCCTAACTAGCTTTCTTCGTTCGTACCTTTTAGCCTCTGTTACAGAAGTGGAAGGATCCGTTGGTAGTTTGCTCTTGCTAGAGTAGGTTATACGCGGATTCGGGTTGCCTAAGTAGAAGGCATGGAATTAGTGATTCCTTTGCGATCTTGTCTTCCTGCTATAGAAGGATCAGCGCACGGATCAGGCTTTCTGACTCGCGGAAATAGGCTAATGGTATGCCTAAAAGTAAGCATTGGATGAATGCCCAGATTACTTACTTTCTTGTAAGAGCAGGTTTATTTAAGCTTATACGCAGTAGCTAAGCGCTAAGAAGTATTGGCTGGCTATATGCTTAACACATGAAAGTAGGACTCTTTCCCGCAGATAAGATACGAAGTCCTTGAAGACCAAGCCAATCGATAAAAGAAGCAGAACAGAGCGGCGAAGGTTACTTCTTGACCATAAATAAGGTGTTATAGAATAAGGTCTTACTTCATCCGCTGCTTGAGACTAGGCTGCTATTGAATCCAAGTGTGTCGGTTCGGTTATGAATCTGACATATATAAACTCCTTTCGAATGTCCATCTTCGATTAGCAGACGATTGTCGTTCCCTTCTTCTTGGTATGTTGATATAAATAGGTCTGCAAAGGCGGTTTGAGTGCTTAGAGAGAGTCCATTTCTGCTTACCTTGCCCATCCTACTACCGAAGTTCCCTTGCTTGGTCGCTCTCCCGCTACCTGGAACCCATTACTGCGATTGTGGGCCATAGCTCGCTCCATACGGTACTTTTTCTTTTTATGTATTTATTTGTTCCGTAGTTGGATCAGCCGTTTTCCTTAGTATGTCGAGGGTTGATTAATGAATAACTGCTTTCGCTCTATCGACAGAGGCCCCCGCCTAAAGTTCTGACCCTTGCTTACTGAATGAATAGTTTCTAAAGAGAATACCGGAGAATAATAACGATAATGAAAGAGCTTCCTCTGCCGGATGGTTAGCCTTAATTGCTCGCTCCCTCTCGCCTTGCTTTCTAATCACCACTAGCTTGAATGAGGATACTATTTCTGAACTACTCGCTTTCTTAACTCCTTTTCTTAGTGGGTTAGGGCAATCTGGCTTATGGATCGGGAGCTAACGCTTCCTTGCTTGCCTTACGGGACTCTTTCTGCTTTCTATATGGCCGTCACGATCTGTATTGATTATATTTCATACTTGATAAAGACAACTAGCATTAAAGAGCTTAGTAGTCGTCTCCCGCTGGTCTGGTCTCCCTTTCTTTTAAGGAGATCAACTTCAAGTTCAAGGCAGGTAGTAAAGGCAAGCGCATAGGCAAGGGGATAGGCATTCAAATCACTATCTTAAAATAGCGTAAGCGTATATAAGAGAAAGAGTGGCTCGTGCATCTTTTCTGAGTTTAGACAAGTCTAGTAGGAAAGAGAAGAGAACTGATTGCCGTCTATGATACAGGTATGAATTGGCTACTCAAAAAAGGAAAGTCTTCCATAAGTCCAATACGACAGGCTACCCCCCTCTTTTAGTGATTAGACTAGGGGGGACCATCCTTAAGGAAGAGTATAGGGGCTTATACAATTCATTTGTTCTCACCAAAGCCCCTAAGCGCTGGCTTCACTCCATTTGAAAGTGAAAGGATAGGCCTTTGTACCAGAAGAATGAAGATCGGAATCCGGAGAGTGAAGAGAGGAAGGAACATGAGGCATCCTTCTTGCAGGAGCTCGGACTTCAGTTCGAGCCTTAGAAGGAAGCAAGCGCAGGGATTCACTTGATCGGATGGAGCTGGCTGTCAATTGCAGCAGTATCGGGATTCGGAAAGGATGATAGGGATTCTCCGACTATCCGAACTTGATGTGATGTGATGTCTCTTTCTGTTCCCGCTGCGAATGGGGGATGCGACCATCACGACTCGACGACTGAACCATATGTCTGTATTAATGAATGTATGGGGAAGCCAGGCATATTCATCTAGCATCCAGATAATATAGTAGAAATGAGATAGATAAAAGACTTCAGAGAAGGTCGAGGCGGGGATTAGTACCATTCACAAGAGTCGACGAAAGAGGCAAATTACGGTATCAGGGACCTGGGAAGACAAGAGCTCATTCAGAAACAAATCATCAATCGAAGAAGCGAGTTTCCAAAGAACAGAGCGGACCGGGTGAAGAATGAAAAACGTCCGCGAATTCTCATTCTTCTAGAAGCGGGCTAATACTTATTCAGTAGAGAAAGGGGCTCTATTGACCTAGCGAACGTACTAAGCTTTCGTCCTCGGCCGCGGGCCGGGATCTGACTCTTCACCGGTATCCCGAATGTTCCATTTTCTAAAAGCTAAGACTTTCTCTTTATCCATACGTAGGCACCACCAATCACTAGAATTTCTCCCACGCCACCAGGGCGGGGCGGGCTGTTCCTCTTCCTTTCAAGTGAAAAGAGTGACTCCTAGCTCTATAAAGACAACAATATTGCATCAGCACTAGTGTAAACCACACCAACCTGAATATGGCAATGCAAGAGTTCCCTGACCATTCCAGATGGTTAGACCAAGACTCCCTTTCCATTAGTAAACGGCCAAGAGGCAGTAGTAGTGCTATGGCTATGGTAGTGATCACACAGGTTCTCGGCTTCCCTTGTGTTGTGGCGACATGAGGACAAAAAGGGATCCTATCAACTTGTTCCGACCTAGGAGAATAAGCTTAACCGTCGAGAAAGGAAAGCGGGAACTGCATAGCTTCCTAATAGGAATGCAAAATACAAAGAACTACCTAGCTACTAGAAAGGGAAAGTACTATATTCCTGACGAGAGGAAAGAAGAAAGCGGGGAGGACTTACTCAATTAAGAGGGAATCCAGGAAGTGAGGCTACAGACTAAACCTAAGAGAGAGAAGTGCTTTTCCGTCTCTGAGATGCGTATTCATTTATCCAAAGTGTGGATTAGTTCTTCCTATGTTTACCGAGATTGGGTTGGTCTTCCATGTAACTATTATAATAAGAGGAGAAGTGTGTTCATCTGTTCGGAAGGTTTCAGCTAATCGACCAGAGGGACTAGAACGAGAAGACAGGGGCTTCCTTGGTTTGGCTTTCATCTTGCGTCAAAGCCCTAAGTCGGTACTTTAGTCCTATGTTCTTCTCAATCCATCGTTAAGCTTCGGAGCTAGTGAACCACACCTTTTTCTCGTTTTCCATACTCCCCCCCTCCTCATCCTCAATCTAGCGGTCCCTCTCCTAGCGCTCAAGGAGTTGCTTCTTTTTCGCTTTTTCTTTACTTTCAAAGGTCTCAGCTCCTTTCTTTTTTTATCTCGTTCACCGTTGATAGCCCGGGTTCAGTTCAAGCTGCTGCAAAAGAATTCGTCGAAGGGGTGGAACGAGCTTACCTTTTAGAGAAAGGGGAAAGGGCTTTTTTTTTCTGAGGTTGACTCTACCCTTACCACAACCAACATAGGGGCTATGAGTCTAGATACTCTTCGCTTGAAAAGGCATGCCTTGCGCTTGTCTGAGCCACGCAGAGACTTAGACACTACATGCTAGCCTACCAAGTCTGGCTTTTGTCCAGGATGGACCCATTGAAGTATCTGTTCGAGAAGCCAGCACTATCAGGAAGGACTGCTCGATGGCAGCTCTTGTTATCAGAGTTCGACATCACTTATGTCACGCAGAAATCCATCAAGGCTCGAGCCCCTCCTGCATACTTAAAGCTCCGCCCTCTTCTTCCAACCAATGCTTGCCATGGCCAGTGCTTCCTTGTTCTTATTTCCATAGAAAGCGAACCGCACTTTCCAATCCGGCCTTCTGCCATTCATTAACTTCCTTTCCCCTTCGTCTATTCTCGAGAAGTCTTGACGATACCCTTCTTCCGAACTGCCTAGGCCCAGCCCAGTAACAGGATCATATGAGAACGTCGTGCAGATGCTCAGGGTAGGCTGATTTGGGATGCTAAGTAGAAGTAGAAGCTACTTTACTACCGGGAAAGGAGTGAAGCTGCTCAACTGAAAGTAGAGGAGTGAAGAGTGCATGAAGTGTCTAATTTTTTTCCTTTGTTGGCCAGGAACTTCATTCCATAACATACCTGCATCATCGGATTTATAGCTTTCCCCGTATGAACTTATGGAAAGCCGGGTTCGCGGAACCTCTTTTCAGAAGGTAGGAGAGGAGTCTCCAAGTTAAAAGATAAGACTTTCAACTAGAATAGGGGCGTGAAATGAAGCCAGTTGGCCTTAGTTCAGTAAAGAAGGGCACCTTTTTTACTTATGGAGGAGAACAAAGTGAAGGAAGGTCTTTTGACCCAATCCATTTCCGAGTCCACCAAAGAGGAGAAAAGGAGAAAGGAAGAAGAGCGATTTACTCTACTGACAAGATGGGTGGATTCCCAACATTAGCCAGCCGCTTAGATACTAAAGCCTACTAGCCAATTGCAACCCTAGCTGCCAAAGACTTGCGAATACTCATGTTCTTTGGTACCCTGCTAAGGGTGGGTCAATCCTACTAAGAACCATGCTAAGGCTTCGGGCGAGCAAATGAACTAATGGGTGAACTGCTTGCGGGGAAGACCCGCCATAAAACTAGAGAAAGAAAGAAAGTAGATGGCTTGCTAGCTTTCCCGAGAAGATAATCCGCTATCCCCGCTTTCAATAGTCCTTCTTTGAAACTTGTCACAAGACGGGATTCACTCAGATAATGAATAATGCTTTCAAAGGGGCTTCCTTACTTACTGGTACTGGATTAAGTCATCTAACTTAATAGCTTGCTCCCCCATTCCTTTCCAGAAATTAAGGAAGTTCAAGAGACTTTGTTACTGGCCCAAAAGGCGAAGGACTAAAACTTCACTTGAAAAAGGGACAGGCACAGGTCGGGATGGCGGGGAACTCACAAGAGAACTCCCAATAGCTCTGGCAGGGAACTCTATCTTTCGGGGATAAGTTATTATCTTAGGACAGGCTCGCAAGCAGAGGCAGAAGCACTCGAACTCGCTCGTTGGCTTGTTTGGTAGCTCAGCATTCTAGGTAATCCTATTAAGAGTATAAATGGGAGGACTTATTACTAGAAAGAAATGAATTCTCTAATCCGCTATCACTAGCTTTAGGCACTATAGATCCAATCCTCTAATCTATTTTATATGCTTAAGGTCAGAAAAGCGTACAGACCCCCGGAACTCACACTCGATTCAGTTTTCTCCCACACGGGATAGAAGAAAACTGGAAATAGCTTTCTTGCGTAATAAGACACTTATCCCAATAGATGCAAAGGAAAGATAGCCCTCCCCAAGAGTGAATTATTAAATAAAAAAAAAATGTATCTCTTATCTGGCAGTGACAGCAAGCGCTTTCTTAATAAAGATGTTCAAATTGATACTGGCTAGCTTAAGAGTTTCTAATATGGGATTTCCCTTTCCTTTGGCTTAAAATATTCGATACTGCTGACTGAAGAAAAGCTTGCCCAGAAAGAAATAGGTTTGAATAATAGCCAATGTTCAACCAATATTCAAAGAGGAAACGAGAACAAATGCCAGTGCTTAGGAATGCCTGGGAGAAGGAATAGAACTACATCGGGTTACCTCTCCAACTAGAACTGCAAGGTCTTAGGACGACTTTCTTACCCGAAATCACTAAAAAAAAACTAGATCCCAGGAAAGGAAAAAGCCCCAGAGAAGGGGGGAAGAGGCTCAGAATAGGGCGTGATAGAGACAGGGATAGGCACTTACCTTGTAACAGCCTACCGGTGACCGCCTCGTCTATGTACTCGGCGCCTTTGGGCGGAGCTTTCTCGATCAACTATCTCCCTTTAAGACCAAGGGTAGATAGGAAGCGAACTCTCTCACGACGTTCTAAACCCACTCTAATTTTGTGCAGGTGATTCTTCTTCAATCTAGCCCGCGATAACGAGGGCCTTCACTCGAAAGCGAGTTCTTCGATAAGCGAGAATGAGCGATCCACTATATCGCTAAAAAAGGGTGCACCTCTCAGTAGAAGGGCGTAGCGGTGACTCGACTGAAAGGATATAGTGGAATAAAAGAAATGAAAGGGTAGAAAGTTCCTTTTTAACCTGAACCGGTCTGTTGCAACTCTCTCAACTTGCAACGCGCTATATACTCTACTCCACATTTTCGGGGTGGAATTGCTCTCGTTTGAGCTCTTGTGCTAATGGTGCACCGATTGTTTTGAATGTCTTCAACCTTCGATCGCCACCACAGTTTGGCATCCCCAGTGAAGTACATTGTGGCTATGGTAACCTTGTGCTCCTCTGAATCGGTTCGGACCACCCGACAGTCTTGTTCCATGTCAAAGAGAAAGTTCTCATCTACCTCTTTGGCATCTATATTACCCCCATAGATAGGCCCGGGGTTCTGGCTATTTAACCCGTCCAGTCTCAAGCATCGAAGGTCCGAAATCAAATTGTTGGCATTGCGCATCAACAGACTCACCTTGGCATTGAGCTCCTGCAAATCATTTTGCAAGGTATTCACGGTCTCTTTTACATTATCTGTAAAAAATGAAAAAGCGTAACTTTGAGAGGCCTCAAGCTCTGTTGGCCGATCCGAAGAACTAGGGAGTATCGCTAGAAGGTACGAGCTCTTTTATTAACCAGGCAGACTCAGGAAAAGGCGCTTACAGACTATCGATTGACGATCGATGAACTCACTACGGGAAGCCCGAACCCCGACTTTCTAACTAGGATTTAGACCTTCCTCTGTGGTTTGAACTTTCAGTCGTCCCTTACTCTCTTCCTTACTAAATTCCGGAATAGCGGGACGGGGAATCGACCTTACTAAACTCCGGAATAGCGGGACGGGGAATCGACACTATGTGGAATTCAATTCTTAGAACCACCTTTTCGAAGTTGGTTTTCCCTCACCAGATTCAACTAATGAGCGATGACCGCAGTTTGATAATCATTCTTGGGGTTCAGCTTAGTCAGGATTGAACGCTCGGCGAAACGTCAAGCGAAAGAACAATTCTGCTTCAAAGCTCGTGCTTTTGGCTTAACAAGCTTGTCGAAGAGGGGATTGGGATCAAAGTGGAGGAAAGTCGGCGTTTTTCGCTTCAATCGATAGTCACTCCGCCGAGTTCAATCTCAAGTGGAGAAGAAAGCTAGCCTTTTTGGCTTCAATTTACGAAATGGGAGATCAAAAGTAGAATCGGGCAGAGGCAGGAAAGATCTTTTGCCCTAAAGAGAGAAGGCAATGGGGTGAGCTCGTTCAAAATGAGAAGACGTTTCGTCTTTTGCGCTTAAAAAGGGGCGATTTAAGCAATGACGAAGGCTTGGGACCTTGAATGGTGTCGGGGTTAACGAACTTTGACTTCTCTTCTTTGACTCGAGGGAAAGACTGAATCTTCTCACACTGGGACCGTTCATCCGGATCTACCCGGTGGTGTACTCTAGAATTCCCCATCTTGGGGTTCGGACTGGAAATCCAATCATTCAAGGAAGGCAAGACTCACTTCTTCGATGTCAAATTCCTTCTTTGGAAATGCACCTTCACCTGCCCCTTTTCGACGTGGGCAAAGAGCAAGACATGAAATAACAAGATCTTTTGGATAACGAAGTCATCTCAAGGGTTTAGCAACCAGCTCTGAACCATTATAGGTTGTTGACTACATAGATGGAGGATTGCACCTAGATGCCCGACTTCGTATCCCACCCTCTCCTCTGATCTACGCCCTCCTTCAGCTAGACATAAGCCGGATCCAAGCTTACCTTTGAAGTGAGCACTGCCATCTCTTTGAATCACCCTTCTAGTTGACAACCCAGGAAGCTTAGCGAACTCGTTACTCGTTATTAATCTTACTCGGACGGTGGTAGAGCCAGCCCAGAAACATCTTCCCCGGACGCTGGTCGAGCTTAAACATAATCTCATCTCCCGGTGGGAAAGCAAAGAAAAGATGTTATGTTGCTATCTCAATTGGTCAAATAAGAACCCCTCTCCTGCGGATCCCCTTATGCGTACCTGAAGCCTGATCGTTCTTCTCGTAGACCGCTCCTGATGTGACCCTAAAGCCCATTATCTAATACTTAGTAAAGAAAGCCCTTCCCTACCATTATAGTAGGTAGCTAGGAACATCAATAGGGAAAGCAAGAAGCCTTAGAGAGCTTCCAGGCAAGGAAAGGAAGGGAAGCTAGGTCCCTAAGGGCAATCACTCAGAGATCAAATCAAACTATTCAATTAAAAGAACTAACAGCAGCAGTGGAAAGGCATAGGATTGGTTGAGGCACTCTCAGATGGGCTTCTCCCCTAGCTTGAGGAAGAAAGAAGAGGGTGACTGCTGGGGAAGATGAAGACAAGAGCCTCAAAGAAGGGCATCCCATTGACTCTTTTAGGATAATTGGTTGCAGATGTTGAGACACCAATAGAAGGTTCAAAGATGGAGGCTAAGGCTTATCACTCTTTATCCTCATTGGACTGAAGGAAGACGCTGCTAAGAATGTCTGTCAAAAGAGTCCTCGCTACTCTTTCTTTGATCTATCTCTTCAGCTCTTCGATAGAAGCAATATTGGATTACAGGAACTACTGCCAACTAGTAGACGTTACGCTCCTCCCTCTTGCCAGGAGGAACTTCGATGCACTCTCCTTCAGGTAGGATGATTTTATAAACATTGAGGAGGTAAGAGCCCTATCAACCATACATTTCGCATACTAGTGAAAACTATAAGCTTAAAGTCCTCACTCAACTACAAGTACAGATAGGAAGGAAAGAGTTGTTGCAGATGATCCCGAGTCCAGAAGCAGAAGATTGATTTACAGGAAAGAAGAAAGGGATTGAAGACCATAATAAAAACCTTGCGTTCTGTCTATATCACTACGGGTGCATCATTCCCCCTTTGGTAGCCCTGTTCCCAGTCCTTCCTTCGCTTCATCTTCTTAGCCGAGTGCTTCCCTTCTCCTGTCATTCCCCTCGTTTGGGCTAATGACAAGACTCTATTTAACTAAACGTAATCCGGAAGGTTCTCTTTCTTAGTATTGAAGAGAACAAGGATTGATCCTAGAAATGAGACTAGGCTTGAAACTACAGCCCTTCCCAGCTCTTCGAAGGGCTCGACCATCCTTCGCGACTTGACATCCTAAAGCAATGGCTAAGGGAAGTCCTGAAGAAGGAGTATGTAATTTCGTTGACTTCCTTCCATTGATAGAAAGAGTACTTTTCTTTGATCTATCGGCCAATTCATGCTGGCAGTTCCTTTCAATCCATCTTTGTTCTTAGTGACATTCTACTTGACTCTAATAGAATAGATCCGTAGGCATAGGTCTCTTCCTTGGTGATAGCTGGTATGCAAATCAGAGAAGGTCCACAAGAATGAGAAATCAGCAGTGACCAGATGAAATAGAGAAATAACACAAATGTGCTGTAGGGAGCACTTAAATCACACGAGGGTTAGCACGGCTGGGCAGTCAGTTTAGCGTTAGCGATGTCGAAGACGGACTCTTTGCACCAAGTCAATGCCAACCGCTCTTTGAGGTTCTTTCTGAGCTATTTATTAAGTGTGGGACTTCAGTCTGGCACTACGTCTTAACCCAATATAGCTTACTCTTCACCTAAGAGCACGGACCACAGAAAGAACTACCGGAATGGAAACTAATCGTTCTGACTAGAAGCTTCAACTTGAACATTGCCAAATAGGTAGCCCCCACACCTAATAGAACTTGGATTTCGTTCTTCGAACTTACCGGCATTAACCAACTTAGATAGTCATTCTTTCTTTGACATTACATGTACTTCTCGAAAGACGATGAAAGGGCAAGCTATAGTGGATCGACTGGCCGAGTACCCGGTCGAGTCCTCGACTGACCTATTTTTGTAGAGCTGTTCGACTAAAAGAAAGGAAAGCATTTGCTTGTCCCGCCTAGGGCAAGGAAAAGGACAGAGAGAAGGCAAGCTCTAAGCGTTTGATTCCCACTCTCTAGAGGTTCGAGTTGAGTTTACGCTTTTGAGTTCCATCTAGTGAAACAAAGAAGTGAAGAAGAGAAGTTCAGAGGGGAAGGAAGAAGCCCGCCAGCTTACTATACTAAGGGAAGAGGGTTTTCTTTAACAGTGGTAGGGGAAGTCGTCCCGAAGCGCAACCAGACTCTTGTTCTTCCTCTTCCGCGGCCAAAGCATTAATAAGTTGTTTTATATTCGTTTTGAGTTTACTTCCTGGACGCCCACGCAGCGGGGATATGGGGGTAAAGAGGGGGGCAGACAAAGCAAGAGGGGGTAAATCCGCTAAGTCCAGCTAGTCCAATCAAGCAAGTCTAAGCAATTCTGCAGTAACTTCACTTGCTCCGAAGTGACATATAAAATAGTAAGAAATGGATCCCAAATAGCTTTTGACAGCAGACGCTTTGTACCATCGAGATAATACCAAACGATTTTCCACTACCAGACGATTTGGGATTGAGATGGGGTACCAATGTCTGATCCCAAGGAATGTCGCGTTTTAGGTTGCTGTCGCGTCTAGGATTGTAGATTGAAATAGATTCTTCGAGTTGTTTTCGCGTCTGGGGTTGTTCCTCTCTCTAGGCCTTCAGCGGACGATTTTCGGAAGAAGGGGAAGTTAAAGAATCTTCTGCTTGAGAATCAGCTGTGAGGGAATGCCCTCTTGTTCACGAATGCCCTGTTGGAGGAATATCTACTGTTCTTGCCTTGCCTTGTTAGGCTGTTTTCGACGGGTCGGTCTTGATGCCGAGAAGGAGCTGTTTGACACATGAATCCATAGTAAAGAATCGGACAAGGAATGCGCTCTTACTGCTGCCATTAAGCCAATGAAATCGTTTTTGTACGAGTAAGGGGTACGCACGGTTTAGGCTTTCCTTGCCTTGTCCAATAAGCTGTTTGCAGGATAAGGCGAGACAGATAGAGATATCTCATTAAGAGAGGACGGGACTGCTTCTTCATGACTGGGACTGTACATGGATTCTAAACCTTGGGCATTCAAACTTGAAGCGAAGCAAGCGGGTGGCATGTGTAACCCGTTATAAGAGTAAGGGTCGTAGCGAGAGGACTAGTAAAGTCAAGCCTTACCTTACTCTTGCAAGTCTTTTCGTGTGCATGTCTGCTTTCTTGTTCTCAGATGCTACATAACGGCTCTTTAACGCATCCCCTATACGCTGCGGAATAACCGCTCTTAGTACGAATCCTCGCCTCCCTTTTGTACCGATCCTCACTGTCTTTCCTTGATGACTTGGATCAATGAGACAAGGAGTTACTGAGAGCTGTAGTTAGGGCCTTTACCAAAGGAATGAGACTCCTTCTAAGCGAGTAAATCCCAGTAGAGAGAGGAGGATCCGCCCTAAGGGTTAAATTTTAATGGGATTGGCTGCTTCCAGCTAGAAGAAAATCAGGCGGGCATCGCAAGCACTGCACCGGATTTTCCTTAATCCGAGTAGGCTGCACATTCATAGGCTCAACGATGCGGCATTATCGCCATTGATGGAGAATAAGCGCTCTTGGAGGATATATAAACCATGAAACGAGGGGAATACTACATATAAGATATAGTTAATGTACGAGCAGGAGAGAGTCAAAAGGCAGAAGAGGAATCGGTTGTGCTAGAATTAGATCTAACCGTATCAGGTGTTTCGAAAGAGAGTAAGCTCTTTTGTGAGAGTTCAGAAGAAAGATTTGCTAACTGTGAAATCATCTGCCCTGCTGTAAGAAAGGTAACTGCTTTCGTAGCAGCTCAACCAGTAGCCGGTGTAAGCAATTGAATCATCATAAGAGTTAAGTTAGCAGGGCTAGGGCTGTCATCCCTTATTCCATTCCCGTCTATCCCCGATCAAACCCCCCTCTCTGCTTCACTGTCAATTGATTGGCACATGAACGAAGCTGTAACGGAGCATGTACACGACGATCAAAGATGGCTTTGCCAGCTGCCTGTGATAGGAAATTGATCAGATAGTTCGTGCGAGGCATTTCCCGCCTCGTGTTTGATCTTTTCCCTTGCCGTGTAGGTCAGCTAGAAGAGCATCATTGGACCGACAGCTGACAAGCAAACCTTCCATTCTTATGTCTACATCCCTTCTCTCTTTCTCGCATTGACCGGACAAAGGTTTGTCTCGAATGAGCATCCCATGGGACAGCCATAGCTTGAACCTTCCTTCTCGCAGTTAGCTATGTAAACTCAGGCAGCAAAGGTTCGAGCAGGATGGCTGTTAGTCTTCCTCCTCTCTTTCGGGTGGGCGGCGGGAATAGCTCTTGACGCATCAGCATGGATTGACCAGAGACTGGGAGTAGTCGTCATCTTTGCCCATAGTAGTCATCCAGCCAGCAAGGAAAAGACCACTTAGCGCAGTGGAATAGGAAAGAGAGCGTCGAGCACTGCTTTCGCAGCAATCCTTTTTCTTTTGTTGGGAGATTGAAAAAGGGAACTTTCCTAGTTCGATAGACCATTCCGTCATCTGAGCTCTCGTAAAACGTACACATGTATCAATCACACACCCCGCGATTCGCTATTTGTAAGAACTCATTTGGCCACGATCACCTGCCTGCAGAGCCGGTCCAAAGGCCGTATATCCGGAAGGAATAAATATCCATCAAAACGAGTAAGAACTATCAGGTAAGGTAGGTAGATCATTTGGGTGGAGGTACTACCAAGACATGGCGGAAGCATGGGCATTGAGGCAGGAGCAAGCAGCTTCCGGGTGAAACCAGAGTGGCCAGTTGTTAGTCGCCTCCACTATTGAGTAAGGTTTGGTTGGGACCGAGCCGTGGAGAAGTGGGCACAAATCCCGCCTCATCCTATGACCGACAACAGATCCAAAGTGGAGACAATGCAATGCCCAAAACGAGATCAAAGATGTGACCCGAATACAGTTTTCAGGATCAAGTTGACAAAATTGGGAACTTAATCAAGTCCCAAATCCGGACTATTCCCTCTCAGCCTCTTTTCTCGTCCGGAGGGAGCGAGACTCATATCCAGCGCCAGGATAGAAAGAAGGCTCCTATCAAAGGAAAAATTGAATCAAGATCACCAATCAAGCGTTTAAACGTCAAGCTACTCTACGTCTCGTGTGCAATGAGAGGAGGATGGCATCGTCAATCAATGCAAGGTGGATTAGCAGCCTACGCTTTCATCGGAATCAGTGGGCTATCGGTCTGGGCGCCAGGCATCCGTTTCCAAGGTCGGGTTCAGTTCATGCATAATTCGGACAGTGGGCTTTGAAATGCTTGTGACCGAGAAGCAGATGGTATGGGGAATGCATCGACTAGTCCTTTAGGGGAACCAGACGAGCACAGTCCACCGGTGCGCCCGTAAAGAGTCATATCATCGGGGCTTGGTAAACGAATCGGCTCAATAAGGGAGATAGACTCCAATCGAGTTACACCTTCTCTGCTTCTCAAGTGCTTTCTAACTAGTGTCATGGTGAAAGCAGAATCAGGTGTAGTGTCCACATCACCAAAAAAGAAAGCAAAGCATATAAGAGGGTTGAGACTACGGTACGGATACTCTTTCTTCCTAGGGTTCTTAAGCCAAAGAAAAGAGGAGGATAGATGTAGCAAGTGAAGTCAAAAATAAATAGAATAATGTTAAACCATCCTCTTTTATTCTGAACCAAAGACTCGAATCCTCTCCTTTCAGTCGAGTAAGCTTACGCTGACCTTCCCTTTCCTTCTGACTAGCGGAAAAGTCGGGCTTGCATCGGCTCATTCAATTTCTTGTCCAGATGAATCCTTTTTCACTCCACTCACTAGGAAAGAAAGAGAGAGAGGAGGTTGTCAGGTAGACAACTAGACACATGGAAAGTAGAGTTCGAGTGAAAGATCATGTACACGGATACAAAGATGACCATCTGGATCTGGTTGTGGCTAAGATCAAGCCTTTGACTGACGACGAATCATTGCACGCACTTATAGGATCCAAACTAAGCTTCAATATCCTCTTTTCCCTGTCCCCCTAAGCCCTAACATTCTTCCTTTCCGTCGGTTGGCGGGAACTGAAAGCTCAGATTGGCTTCTTAGGATCTTCTTCGGATGGGCTGTCCATTTCACCAGAGATAGTAATCTTCCTCGCAAGCAGGATAACAGAAAAAAACAAAGACGCCATTTGACACTCAAAAAGAAAGCCTATAAACAAGAGGGAATACACCGCACGGAGTTCTCGCATCAAGGAGTAGATAAGCAGACACTGTGAAAAAGCCGTGTGCACGAGGCAAGCATATAAGACCAAATCTTTCGGAATCAGGTTAGTCAAAGGTCAAGAGCTCAATCAAAACTAGTGAAACTTGCCTCTCTGCCTGCAATCCTTCCTTCCTGGCTGGTGAAAGGACGAAGAGGACTCGTCTTTCATGCATGCAGGTTCTCTTTCACTGGGAAAGCGACCTACGGAAGTCTTCTCACTTGGAATACAGCTCACCATCATAAAGAGGTCTATAAAAAGAAGTGCGAAGGCTATTCAGTGAGTTAACATGGGTGCAAGCAAATAACGGATAGTTGTCTGTGCTCAAGGTCAGATTATCGACATCGGTATTGATTGTAAACATCGGGTAGAAAAAAGAATGCATTGGCTGATAACAAGTAGATCATATCCATCGCGCTTTCCAGGTCCATCCGGACTAGACCGTAGCAAGCTTCCTATTAGCCTGTCATCTATCATCCCCCTCCTGGTTAGAGTAGTTGGACAGACACTCGTTCTTCTCGTCCACTTTACCAGAAGAAGAGTTGTCTTCCTCATGTCGACCAGGAGTCGGTTAACTAGTCATCGGTCTTTGGCATCAAACAAAGTCGAGTCGAGAAGCGGTTGGGACGCAAGGCCTTAGGTTGTCGCTCAAGCAACTGTGGAAGCAGACTCCGTGAAAAAGTTGTGTGCAGCAAAGTAGGAAGATTGACATCAATGCTTCCAACCAAAGACGCATATGGTGCATCAAAGAAATGGAAGGGCTATCCTTTTATACCTTGAACCTTGCTCCCATCACCATGCCCAGTTTGTGCACAGTTTTGATGAAAAAAGGTGTGCAATGCGTGGAGTGAGATCACTACCATACCTTTTAAAAAAGCTCTAGCTCTAATAGGCTTCGAGTGCGTACCAGTTGGTCGGCTAGACTTATCACTGAGTCAAGCGGACACCTGAGAATCTGCGCTTCCATTCGCCATAACATAGACCTGAAACCAAGCCGCCTCGTTAGCTTGAAAGCCTCCCGAGCCCTATTAGCAGAAGACTGCTTCGAGTCAGTTTCCACTCTGAATTCAATCAGAAATTACGCCTTGCTTTGCCTGCTTCCTTCCTCGCTAATGGAAAGCAAGACTCACACGTCTGCTTAAACATCTGATGGGTCCCTCACGGGGGATAGTTAGGCACATGGCTGTCGAAATTGTCTGTCTAAATACTAAAAAAAGGAGTACACTTTGACATTCCTATTTGAACACTCAAAGGGGAGAATGCCGATAAACATATCCAATCCATACGACGAGAATTGGAAAGCATCGCAATGAGTTATTACCTAAATACGCAAGGGCAGTCAATCATGTACAACAAGGTGTGCTACCAACAGTGCTCTCACGATCGGACTTATCCGGGTTCTAATTAATAAGTAGATTGCCTGGGGTCCTCCTACTGATCTTACTTCAATAGATTCAATATCACACCGGAGAGTCAGTCCCGTTCGCCCCTTCTTGGCTTCGTCCTTGATAACTGTCACCAGCGTTGTCTTCTGCCCTTGGTTGACGAGGCAGAAGACACATCTTCGTGTTGTTATCTATGTAGTGTCTGTTTATCGTTGCAATAAAACCGATTCTCCATTGATAAAAACCCGGGAGTTGGTCTCACCTCTCTATATCTTATTCCACCTCCCCTAGCCCTACCTCGCTTGTTTCGGCCAGCCGATGATCCCTCAGTCCTTCCCACCATACCTGGACATCGACTAAAGTCTCATTGGTCTCCTCCTCTTCAGTATCCCTTATCACTTTTGATCCACCCCATACTGCTTTTGTTTTGAACCGCCTACTTCCATTCGCCAAGCCCACACTGCGGCAAGCTTTCTTTCTAATTTAGGCTATGGCTAGCAAAATCGAAGCATTGGAAGCCAACCACACTTGGCGCCTCACTCCTCTTCCTCCTGGAAAACATGCGATTGGTTGCAAGTGGGTCTATAAAATACAAACCCGATGGTTCAGTTGAGCGCTACAAAGCGCGTTTTGTTGCCAAAGGTTATACAAAGTTAGAGGGTCTGGATTACCATGAAACTTTGCTCCAGTTGTTAAATTAGTCACTGTTCGTTGTCTTTTATTAGTGCTGTTGGCAAGCCTTTGCACACAGATGGATTAACAGCAGCTAAGAGTAGAATTAGCTTTTCTATTCTAGAATCTGTGTTGAGATCGATGCCTCTCCCTTTTTTGTTGAGTAGTTTTATTTGTCGTGTGATAATGGTGATTGGATTACTGTTTTTGCCGAACTTGAGTTGGAGTGGGCCCCTAATCGGTGCTCTACTTGCAAAGTCTTTGGTCATTATGAATAGGTTTGTACCAGAAAGGTGAACCAGGCCTCTGTTCTACCTGGCAAGTCTAGTTCTGAGGATGATTGGACTGAAGTGACGAAGCGTAAAAAGGGTAAGGAGGTTGTGGTTGATCCCCCAGTACTGAGTGGTTGTCTTTTCCCCTGCAATACTCCTCAACCAATTTCCCAAACAGCGGTTCACGACTTCCGTTTAACCATCTGTTTGTGGGTGGTATGCACTGCGGAACTCTAGTATAGTTCCTAACTTTTTCCATAAAGTTCTCCAGAAGTGAGCCAAAAACTGGCCGGTCAGACGTCATAGTCTTTGGTACCCCATGCAAGCTGACAACCTCTTAAGAAACTGGTATGCAATGTGAATAGCATCGAAAGTCTTCTTACAAGGAATAACGTGAGCAATTTTAGAAAACCGATCTACTACCACAAAAATCGAATCGTTACCAAGCCCTGTCCTGGGCAAGCCCTGCACCAAATCCATGCTGATATCAGTCCAAGGCCCTACTTCGATAAACAGATTCAAGAAATGACCGATAGATATAAACGAGAAACTAAACTAATACTAATATAGGAGTCATGGAGGCGTGACTGTGAAACCATACTTGGTGCAGTTAACAAAACAAGGTTGGTACCTATGTTAACGAAAGGACACGTCGAGAGGCTGATATAGTTATCTTAGATATATATAAACCAGTCCTTGTCAGCAACAGTGGCACCAATGGCTAGGCAAGTGGCCAGGGAAGTCATTGTTACACTTGAGCCAGTTGTTGACAGACATAATGAAACTTCTCGAGCTTTGGTTAGTGATATTCATAAAGTAACCTCGACTGACCGAGAAAAAGAAGTTCCAGAGGCATCTTCCATTCATATCGATTTGGGTTTTTCCGCACCATATTTGGATCTGCCTCTTCTTCGATCCGGAATTCCCAGTAAATCCTTGACTCCTCGAATACAATGGGATTTCACACCTGGCGAATCTTTTACTCTACCTCCTCTTATTAAGACCATAGAATGCTCCTGCAAATTATGACCTTCACCCGGAATGTGAGCAAATATATCATGTCGATTGCTCAACCGTACTTTGGCTATCTTACGTAGAGCTGAATTAGGTTTTTTCGGTGTTCTCGTTGAAACACGCGGGCATACTCCTTGCTTCTGGGGACATTGATCCAAAGCTCGAGTACGGTCCGTGCGCCGTTTTTCTTCTCTACCATGACGAATCAATTGATTCTTTGTAGGCATCGCTCTTTCCTTTATCCTTCCTTCCCCCCTCTTTTTGCCCTATCACTAGTGGTTATTCCCGATCCGAAGCACCCCTTTTCCATTCATAGAGAGATCCAATCGTCAAAATCAATAAAAAGCCCATCATGGACCAAGATCCAAACGGATCAATCTTGTTGAGAGAGACTGCCCAAGGAAAGAAAAAGGTGACTTCCAGATCAGGGATAATAAATAAAATTGAAACAAGATAAAATCGTATATCGAAACGACTTCTGGCATCACCGAAAGGATCGAAACCACATTCGTAGGCCGACAATTTTTCTGGATAGGTCGAACTATTGGAAGCAAATAGAAAAGGAAGACCGAGTGGGATCAAAGAAACTAGCGGACTGATCACTAAATAGATAAAAATAGGTGCAAATTCTGACATCACCACAGCCCACTTGGCTTTCTCGCTCCTTGCTCGCGGAGCGGCATACCGGAAAAAAGAAAAAGAAGAAAAAGCCCATTAAAAAACTTGCAGTTAGACTACCTTCCCTGGGTTTAGAGCTAGAATTAATAAGGAGTTAGTCAGCCTACGCTATAATCTCTTTGGCTATCGGTTCTTACTTTACTCCAACGGGTATATAAGCGTGCTATCGTAAGGTTCTTAGTCCCTGGTTTCCCAGCATAAGTGGAATCTGACTTTCCCTAACTATAAGGCCCATCGGGTCGCCTAACTCGCGCACCGGATAGCGCCACTCGCGTACGGCCACCCGTACCAATCACAAGAACAAGTCGCTTCGCTCTCTTTCTCCTATACCTACCTTATTTATTAAACAATAAGAGAAGGAGTCGCTTCAAGCTCTTTTACGAATTCATCAAATCAAAAAGGGAATCGGTGTCACAAAGGCGCAGGCTGCAGTTCCGAGCTTGTTCAAAATGGGTAAAGGTAGCCCTATATAGAAAAAGCCCTTCTAAGAGAGGTGTCTTCACCGGCTTGTCTATTCTTTCTCGACACTGCGCCCAGATCCAGATCTTTAATTGGATGGGGCTTTGAGTTGGAATTAGCCCTATCCACCTGCTCATATAAATACGAATCCCTATCGAATGGGTGGTACCTAGGTCTCATCCCTGCGAACTGGTATTCTCTCTTTTTCAGTGAGGAGATGTTGGGACCGCCTCATAGAGTTTTAAGCAAATAGAAAGTTGGAGCGAGCGCTAAGAAGCAAGCAAGGACCCTAAGAAGAGATGATGAGTATGGAGGTTTCCACCAGTTTTGTTCTCTTGTTCGTTCCTCTTTCAAGAAAGGAAGAGAGAGGTCCCCCGCCCTAAGAGGGAGGAGAATATAGAACGGACCCTACACCAACAAGTGAAAGGTCTCAAGGAGTAGCTAAGGTACACTAGACTAGAAAGTAGAGTGCTCTTCGCCCCCTTCTCATATAGTGAAACGAGTAGCAGCAGTTCCTTAAATAAAAGCAAAAAATAGAATAGAGAAGTTGCTTTCCTGAAATCGTTTCTAGTTAACAAGCTGGTAGGTATAGGGCCAGTGGGATATGGAGCTAAGGCTTTAAAGAAAAGGTTTCCAGGTGTTGTTGTTCTTGTAAGTGGTAGAAAAGTATACCAGGGGAAGGGGGATCCATCAAGCTAGAAGCAAGGGTACGACCGATCATAAGTTCCAGGTGCTGAATCAGAGAAGGAAGGCAGCCCTCGTACAGGATCGGCTAGTTTACTAAGCAGGAAGAGTGGCTAGGGAAGGGGGGCTAACGGTTAATTATGTATTCATAATGCAGTCTTCGATCCTCATTTAGCGTAGTTGAGATTCTTGCCTCAACTCGAGTAGTGCTAGGTAAACACTACTACACAGTGGATGCACCCCTCGGGATTAGTATTTTGGAATAGAAGGAGGGGGATCGGCTGCCCAGGGCTTATGACTTCCCTGGCAACTCACACTGCAAGATTCACCCGTCATATATTAGATTGTATTTCTTTTTTTCAATCTATCTATTCATCTTGATTCACTGTCACACCCCCAATAGCAGATCTGTGGGCATTGGGACTGCTTAGCTCCTTCTCTGTGTACATTCGATACATCCACCGTCACTTCTTCTTCTTCCGTTCGTGCCCCATTATCCTATGATCCACTCACTTATTGCTTACTTTCGTTCTATATATGCTATATATTCTCAAAATTCCTTTGTACTGAAAGGTGGTAAAAGCTACCTCATCCCAAGGGTTCTAAGAGCTAGGCTATATAAGATAGGTAAGATGGGCGTAGAATCGAACTCTCGTTCCCACCCTACGACTAGTAGTGTGCTCACACCTCTTTGACTCTTGCCCTCAGTCCTTTGGCTTGACTTTACTAAGACTTTCGTTTAGAACGGCAGCCTTTCTTTCCTTTCCTTTCGCCTATCGTTGTCAAGCTAGCCTTGGGATTTCAAAGAGCTGCTTACCTTGTACTTCTTTCTTCGATCTATTTGTCCACTAGGAGCGGATGAGATGATTCCAAATTGTTCAAGTGGACTAGGGCCCTTCTTCCATGAGCTGCTCTCCTTGGAACGATGTATTCAATGGGGACCAATTCTATGCGAGCTCCTCTCTATCATGTGAGGGGTTCTGGCTTACATAAATCTCTTTGCTGAGCTTGGGCTGCATCTGAGGTTAGCTACTTTCCCCGTCCGGGCAGCGAACGCTTTCAAGACGGTTTGCAGAAATGTAGTTGGCAGAAGCATCAAAAGAAGCAGCAAAAGAAGGGATCAAAGAGCCCGAAGCATCAATCTCTTTATCTCGGCTTCTGCAGCTGTTGAGAACTTCTAATATAAACCAACCTAAATCATGGACTCGAAGTAAGATAGGGTGCAGTTGTCCGATAGAAAGCAGGCGAAAGACTGATGGGCTAGATGATGACTTGCCCTAGCCGAGCCTAGGGCAAACTGCTTATTCTTTTTTCCTCTATGTTTGCAGTCCGTATCTAGGTATGTCAAGTGGTCCAAAGCGAGAGTCTTTCGGGTCTATACCCATAGCCCTTGCCCTTCTTTTGGTACAGTGTAAGAGTCCCGGGCGGAATTCTTTTCTATTTATCATCCCGTACTCTCATTCCAACTTCTCTTAGTCAGTCTTTTATTTGATTCTGTCTTATCTTTGTTAGGATTCTAAGCCTTTTCCCTTTCGTCTCTCGTTTATCCTTCATTTGGTAAGTAGATCGGGCCTATCTTCTTTCAGATCGTTTACCATTGTACTTTCTTTCTAGGTTCAGCCTTTTCTAATTCCCCTAGGGCTTTTCTTGTTAAGTCCCGTAGTCGTCCTATCTGTTCATTCCGTCTAATAAGTGTTGGAATCTTTCGCAGCTTTCCCTTACGTAAGCATTTTCTTCCATCTTACTTTCTTAGCCAGCCACGCCGCCCCCACAAGGGTAGAATTCCTCTCAAACCTTTCATCCTCTCTTTCTTTGTCTCCTTATACTTGGAGTAACGGTTTCCAGAAGCAGGTGCATGTCCGGAAGCAGCTAGGAATCAAGCTCCTTTTACGTAAGCAAGTTCAAGAGTGCCAGGCTGGCCCGGATTCACCTATCTTTTATAAGAGATTTCCCGACAACTCAACAACTACTTGAACTATAGGAGCGGTACGAGCTACTAATAGGCTTACTAAAAAATAAAGGCTATTTGAGATCCTTGAAAAAGGCTCAAGTACTCTGACCCATGAGACCTATTAAGGAAGACCCATTAATGAAGGGGAACTCATTCCAGATATCGATTAACTCCTCGCCAACCTACCCCTAGACCAACGGATTGACCTGCTGACCCCGCGACTTCATTGGCTTCACGGACCTTGCTTTGATTTCCAATCACTGACTTAACCAAATCAAAGACCAGATATAAGTGGTAAAGGGGACGACCGTCCCTATTCGAAGCGGAAAACGTTGATTGACCCTTTCCATCGTGACCCATGTTTGCTTGTGCGCGTCTTGCCTTTTTTAAATACGAGGTGAAAGAGAGACGAGTACGAGCTTCAGAACTTCTAGACAAGGGGATTCTTATAGGCCAATACGCCTATTCCGAGTATGACGATAGCCATTCTGCCGATGGTGTCTTTGGTCAAGCTCAAAAGAAAAGTTCCTCTTTTAGGAAGAGTCACTGTGCCCGGAACTTCAAATACCGAGTTCGATTGATAATGCGATTTCGCTTTAGGTTCCTGTCCCTGCCCTAGCTGTGCTCTTGACTTAATGATAGTGAGAAAATACGAAGTAGTCTTCTTTCCTTCTCTTTTCTTATTTCTTTTTCAGGGCCGGGGCGAGCGCACTTTACTAATAGTTTAGTTTAGAAAGGGGTCAACTCTTCTATCTTCCAATTCCCTTCTTCACTTAATAACTTACAGAATGACTGCCAGAATGACAGTCAAAGAGACAGACCGACTGCTCTATCTATAACTAGGGATGAGCTGACGACCATATTCGGGATACCTTCACCTGGACAAAACCCAGACACTGGACCTTGACCAGCCTATTCTTTTTATTGTAAACTTGGCTATTGCCATATACCTCCTCTTTTGAATATGAAGTTCTATTAATTCCTCCTTATGCTATCCTATTCCCCCATTCACGCCTCTCTTATATCTTCTAATTGAATTTACCTTCCCCGGCTCAAAAAGAGGTCATTCTTCAGATCTTTGTTGATTGGCCGGCTAATATGGGATAACCTATTTTACTCGTAGGTGCTCCCCGAGGGGTCACTATCTTCAAGATCCTTATCATTTCACGGGTTTCCAAGACCAAGGAAGCCTGAACAGACTTCATCCTCAGCTACCTCATCCAAACTTCTAAACCAAGAGAAGCGGGAGATTTTCGGAAGGAGAAAAAACTGGGAAGTCGGGTCGATTGTACAAAGGCTCAAAGAGTTCATTGGTGCGAAATCGGCAGACCTAAGATTTGACATTAAGGTCTAAGCGTGCTTGCTTTTCGCACCGGCACAGCAGAATGAGAAGCTGCTCGGGTCGTAAGGCTTCTTTCCATCCCGTTCCCTATGGACGTTCCTGGATCGGTCTTCCAATTGGTTTTCTACTTACCTGGCTTTCCTGCACCTTGCTCCTACGCTTCCGGATCCTCCTACTTCTTGTGTCTACGCTACAGCTCATGCCAAAGAAGGACCGACTTCGGTAGCCAACCAAGGAAGGGACCAAGCACTAAGAGCTCCACCTACTTACTGCTTGAGCCGATACCGCTCCCGCACTTGCAAGAAGAAGAGGGCCCACTTATCGACTGAAGCAAAATTCTGCATCCAAACCAAAACAAAAGCTCCTGTTTTCCCCTAATCTTAAGAATCCGAAGCTTAAGCCAAATCTTAAAATAGAGGGGAATAAAAAATTCCAGTAGCCAAGCTAATGTGGGGTCTATTACCACAATAAGAATACGCGCAATCCGGGGCATTCTGCAGTTGAAGTTGATGATTTGTTTTCCAATTTTTTGTTGTCTGTCTGTTTGAAAAGTATGTAGGATTCGATCCACCTTAAGCTATGGACCCTGAGCCTGTTCGTTCCTAAAGCATAGGCTATAGTACCCAATCCAACGTATAAAGAAGCCTAGGCCGACGCCGAATCTGCACCTGCGGAATGAATATAAAAAATATTAAAAATCAGAAAATTAATAATACGTAAAGAAAGGTACAACTATAAAAGAATGCTTCTCTTGGAGACCTTCGACCTATTTCCCTACTAACAAATAAGAATCACTGAACCAACTTGAATGGAATTGATATACCGTGATGAATCAGGATTAGGTTGGTGTTCAGTGTAGTAGAAAAGATGGTTCCTGAACGGGAGGTACGTTTGGTCCCTTGTTACATTGCCTTTTCCTATCTTTATGGTCTGAGACATCAAGTCGTATCGCCGCTTTGATTTGCTTTGAAAGAGGTCTGCGTTCTTATGGCGTTTAACCCTTATTCGAGGGGAGCCGGTCTGCTTCACATGGATCCCCCGCCTCGTTGGAGTTCTTGTTCCTGAGCTTCATCTCCCTCCATTTTACTGCCGTCTTAGGAGTTGGATGGAATCCCTTCTCTGAAGGGTAGCCGTAGGGACACCTCCGTCTGGATTGAATCCTTCGCCATTATTGAGAAAGGATATTCCTGAGAGAACTTTCTAAGTAGTCAACCTCCGGTTCACTTCACTCGCTTACAGGTCACTTCACTTTCTTTAGAGAGTCAGCCTCTTTCTTACTGATAGGAAAAAAAGAAAGAGAAAAAAGCGGCTAGCCTTTGCTCTGTCGTCTTGCTCGTGCAATCAACGAAAAAATCCTTCGCGTTACGCTAGCTTTGGTTGCTAAGCAAGCCAGGTTCTCCGGGCACTACGGTAGAACGTGGATCGATCATGATGAGAATGGACTTCCCCGTAATGTAATAGAAGAGTCACAGTATAGTTATCCGGGCTTTCCCCCTTCTCGACCAGACGAAGGAGATATGAATTCCATTCAGGCGAGTAAGGGCTTGGCCCTGTGTTCTCTCCTGGTCGGGTCGGAGGCGAAGACTGGCAAAGTTCATCATTCAGTGGTGGGGTGTTCATAGAAAAGAAGGTGTCGCCCAATGAGTGGAAGATTTTTTTGGATGGAGTCTCACTTGGATGCTGGGGAGATCCATAGATCTGGATAGAGTCTCGCTCATAGAGGAAGAGTACGCGCGCTAGCGCGCTACGGCTTACGCAGTTGATCGGATCAGATAGCCCTTCGGGCAACCAACCAAACCCGGCACATAAAATTCCATTCCGAGAACTTGGAGGTATGGCTGAGTGGCTTAAGGCATTGGTTTGCTAAATCGACATACAAGAAGATTGTATCATGGGTTCGAATCCCATTTCCTCCGGCACGGAAGTGGAACGGGCGGGCGAAATTACGTGAGAGAAAGAACCTCTTGGTGGAATTCCCCGGAGGACAGAATAGCACTACTTAGTGACTAGGAGCGGAGAGCCCCTTACGCGTTCTTTTTGTTTGACCGGCCTATCTTCTTTTTAGTTGCAAGCTCCCTCCGGCCGTCCAGCCCCTGGCTGGCTCTCGGCTCTTTAGTATGTTGGGAGATTAGGCGGTAGTTGAAAGAGCTGCTCGAAAGCTTGACGAACAAGTGAAAAAGCCCAACCTCTTTTTTTTAGTTTAGTAAAGGGCTTTTCCCTTACTAATCAAGTGGTAAGGTAGGGCGCTATTCGATGAAGAAAACAGACTTTAGGAAAGTGGTTCAGGTAGCTCAGCTGGTTAGAGCAAAGGACTGAAAATCCTTGTGTCAGTGGTTCGAATCCACTTCTAAGCGGGCGAAGGCTGTCCTTTGGACACGTAGCCGGGAGCGAGCCGGATTTTGAAATGAAAGTGAAAGAGGAAGCAAAAAAAAATGTGAGCGCTCCTGCACTATACGGCTTTTTGGCCTCGCCCTATCTTGCTGGAGGCAGATTTTATAAAAAAAAGGGGGTGTTGGATTGGTTCTCGCGTCCCTGTGCCCAAAAGGATGGGCGAGTTCGGTTTGAGTGTTCATCGATCGGGTGGATCTATATGCTTCGGGGGGTGAGACGAGGTGTAGCGCAGTCTGGTCAGCGCATCTGTTTTGGGTACAGAGGGCCATAGGTTCGAATCCTGTCACCTTGATGTGGTGAAAAAGACCGATTCAACGAGATACGCCTTGCCTGCATTAAGATTTAAAACGTGTCGTCTACTTTCAGGAAATGTTTGGAACAGAGAACTTACAATAATACAACGCCGCATTCTACGAAGATTTCGGAACAAAAAGAGATCTATTAAGAGAAAGATTTATCCGAGAGAAAATCTTAACAGTTACATCCAATCACAAACTACACGAAAGTTGCCCCTTTTTCATGGGGATTTACCCATCACAGAGATGCACAGAGGAACAGAACGAACTTCATATATCCCTTTTCTACTCAATCCAGAAACAAGATCGGACGTTATTCCGGTTCGTCTCCATTTTCGTGAAACTATTCCTCAAGCAAGGCAGCCGATAAGTCATCGAAGGATTTGTGTGAATAATGTAATAGTGAGCATTACTCATTTTAAAGTATCCCACGGTGATATAATATCTTTTCAAGAAAATGATGCGAGAACCCGCGGTGAAGAAATAAGGAGATCTTTCTATATCGAAATATCAGTTGATAAAATCATAGGAAAATTCCTGGATCACCCGGTAAGAATGTGGAGAAGAACCAAAACAGAATGGTTCCGCCTACTCAAAACTAAGAGGGGATGCCGCCTACTACTAAAATCCCGGTTTTTGCAACAGTTACGTTCTTCTATGCAAGAAGAAGACTTAGAAAGAACAAAGAAGTTTGGATCCGAAAAAGTATGCTTAGGCAGTTTCTTCGCTGAGCACAACATAATTAAGAGGAATTTGTATCATTTCAAATCCCTATTCTTATCGAAGAGAAGGAACGAGAAAACCCGAAATCTTCCTACTCGAGCAAGAAGTGCTATAGTTTACAACTCTTCTTTATATAGTAATTCGACCTATTGCTTCGCATCCCCCCATCAGTTTACTATGAAGAGAAAAATAAAAAGGATCGAACTACCTACTCATTATTCGGAGGTGAATCATAGAACACCAAAAGCTGTGGTATCTTATGGACCTAACATAGGTCACATCCCTCACGACATAAGATTGAAAGATCCAAACCTTCCTCTTCGGAGCGGAAACGGACGTGGCCAAAACATATAAAGATCGGCGTAGTCGCTCATAGGGACATATCTATCCGGATAGAGGATAGTCTAGATCGATCCATAGAGAGATCTCTCTCCATATAGATAGGTATCTCCGTAGATAGAGATAAAGATAGGGATTCATCTAGATCTTGATTCACTATTTCCATTTTTTTTTCTTGACGACACGTTTTAAATCTTAATGCAGGCAAGGAAACATTGTTTTTCAATTATGACTTGCTGGGTCGAAGCGTAGACGAGCGAGCAGAGCCCAGGAAACAGGGAAGCCCGTCATAGAGCAGTCGACTAGAAGTAGAAGACTGCTGGCCTGAGAGAAGGCGGTCTCTCTCTGGAAACATGGCCCAATTTCTCTTCTTTCTTTTTGATTTCGGGTTTCTTTTTTTTGGGGGGGCCCCTCTAACGCTAGTGAAGGAGTCTATCTATCTCTCAAGGGGAGGTTGGTTTAGCTCAGACATACATCTATCTGGTTGCTTTCTCCGGGTTGCTCAGGCATTGGGAGGGATGCAGGCAAATCTTTAATTCATTTCCGGGAACGGGTGAGAAAGGGAATCCATTCATCCGCTTTAAGTGAATTATAGCAACCCGAAAACGGTCGAGTCGGAACCCTCTGCGCCTATAGTCTTCCATTTATGGAAGTCGGATCAAGTGATAGAAGAAGCCTGGCCTAACAACTCGTGGGGGAAACGGAATGGGCGACCGAGGGTGAAACGAACGAAAGGAGGTGGAATTTTTTTTTGTTGAGGGTTAATCGTCGATCGAATGAAGGCTTTATTGCTTCTCCGGTGGGGATCTCTACTTCTTCATTTCTCAAGGCCGGGAAGGAATCAATAGTTGTCGTTGGGAAGTATAAAGCCCGGCTGGCTATCTACTAAGAGCTACTAGTAGCTAATTGGTAATGCTCTAAACCGTAGAATCACAACAGCCCTTCTCGTTTCAAAGCAGTCGAACGTTCTGGATTCAAACCTTCGATCCTAAAAAAAACTCCTCCCCGTAAAGAAATCCGTTATGAATAGAAGTCGAGTGGTCATTATAGAGCAACAAAGGCGAGAAACGGGATACACGAACAAACAAGCCCGAGAAAGGACCCGAACGAACCTTGCCTTTTCCGAACAGCCCTTCCCTTGCCGTGCAACTGCAGCAGAGATGGGCTTATTCTCATCCGGTTGGAGCCAATCCTACTCTATGGATTATCCTCTACTGGCACCGCAACAACTTCTTCTTCCCGTTCCCGCCCCCTCTTAGTTTTGAGTAGGCGTTTGGGATGGATGGATGATTTCGAAAGGACGTGGGTCCGGTCGAGCCACTGAACACCATAAGGAGGAAATAAAGACGACTAATGAAGTTGGTTTTTTTTTATCGAGGGCGAGGAATGACCACTAGACCAAGACACAGGAAAAGGATAGAGAGATGGATGTTCACCCAACCAGATTGAAATGAATCTGAGTATTTGAGCCCCTCTCTTCCTTTAGCCAACCAACTTAGAAAGGCTTTAGCTCGATCGAAACTCTAGTCGTTAAAAGCAAGTCGTTAAGCTATAGTGTGTTCTCCTCTCTCCTTAGAGATCACGAAGGCACTAAAGAGCATTGAACCGAATCGGCGGCCATTGATTCATTAGATAGAGGGACCATTTTACTACTGACTGCATGAATGGATGAATCCCTCCGGTCAACTTGCCAAGGAAGAGAGTCGAAAGGATCGGTTTGTCCTGTGATGACGCTCCTTCTCTTCCAAATAGCCTTGAATGGAAAAATAGTGGTCGGCTTGCCCTTGTTCTCGCCTCTATTCTCGTCTTTTTCTCCTGTTTCCGCATCCCTTCCCAATGCCTGGGCAATCCAAAACCAACATTCTTAATTTTCCTGTGTGTGAGCCGGGGGCAAGGGAAGGGCTTCAGCCCGGATGGCATGGGTAGTCCTCGTCGTGAGTTGATCCGGTGAGAATGTTGTCGTCAACGTATAAAAGAAGGTGGGTAGGAGTTCTACCCACCCGAAAGGGCAACTCGCTTTCGAGAGTCTTTAATAAAGCAGTACTGATCCCAGAAAGACAGAAAGAAAGCTCCTTCACCATTGGCATTATGGGCTCATCTCAAAGCGACTGAACTGCCTTAATAAAGGGCTTTAGCGCGGAATTGCCATATATAAAGAACAACTAAGGTATACCCCATAGCTCCAACCAAGACATTGTTAAGCTAAACCTCATCTTTGCAAGAATAAGCTGCTAGAATCGGTTGCTATTAAAGAGAAGGGGTTGCATTGCAGCAATTATCCCACATTCAACTGAATGCCGAGCGGCAAGAGGGGTAGCTGGATCAGAGCGGGAGTTCGCCTAGCTAGTGTAAGCAGCAACTGCTTTAGCGGGAGCTGCTGCTAGTCAAGGAAGAGAAGGGCTGTTCTGACGAGTCCTCGGCAAGAACTTATGGAGCCCACGGTTTAAGAATTCCTAAAGAAAGACCCCTTGCCCCATCCAGCTCTCCCAACTACAAAGAGAAGACAGCCTATCCCTACTGCTACTAGGTAAGAAGAGCTAACAGCTAATACATTCTTCTCTCTCCTAGTGATCTACGACAACCCCCAGAGCAGGAATGAAAACCTTTCTTGGGGGATCGGATCCACCAAAGCCCATTCGCCTAGCAAGAGGAAGAGCAAGACCGGAGAGAGAGAATTAGTTAGAATCTATCCTAGCGTGCTCTAAACCTACGGTCAACTAGCTACTTGCCTCAGGTAGCTTGTCTCCTGAAAGAAGCGTGCCCCATACCTACTATTCAAGTCTTGGAGGAAGGGCGGCTACTAGAAGATAGGGGTTCAACCCCGGCAAAGTCCTTAGCAAAGGCCGACGTCCCATCAGGCAACCTCCTCTTGTTTGATTCGGTACACGAGTAAGTACCCGTAAATCGTAGAGAAGACAGAGCGGGGAAAGCTGCCTTATGTAGTTACCTGCTCTTTCATCGAGATTAGCTAATTACGGTATAGGAAGATCTAATAGAATCTGGTTCGAGGAGCCTAGCCTTCTTTGCTATTAGTTTCAATATCTGCTGCTTTTGTGCCAACCCTCTAAGGAAGAACTCTGGGGAAGGCAGGAACTTCCGGATTTACTGATTTAGGAGTTTTTCCCGCACCGATTTTACTTATTTAGAAAGCTAGAACGGAGAGGGAACACCCGGTTAAATATGGTTTGCTGGTACAGAATCCGTTGCTATTGGACTTGGCAAGTAAGCCCAGAAGGAAGAAGTCGTAGCTGCTACCGCTCCATGGGCTTCTTCTTCTTCTTAGTCTGCTCAAAAGGAAAGCCAGTAACTCGAGAGTAGAAAGAAATAGAATAGAGTATGACAGAACCAGTAGCTTTGAGCTTGAACGTGTTTCAGCTCTTGTTCTTGTGAACGACCCAGCTGCTATTGAATCAGCGTAAGGAGATGTCGATGAGGGTACAATAGAGAAAAGAATTCGCTTTGGTTCAGAGCTTGAATCAGAATATCCTTCAGTCACCCCAGGTGAGGGGTTCGGCTAAGCCGGAAAGATAGATCGAGTTTAGCCTCTTGATTTACACTTTAGAACTGAAAGAAGCCGGTAGCAAAGGAAGTGGCAGCAGTGCTTTATATAACAGCTTTTAGGTCTAGAGATTCATCCCCTAGTCTGTGAGGAAAAGGAGCTATTGGAGAAAGAGAAGTAGGGGAGGAGACCCAGCAACAAAGCCCCCGGCAAAAAAAAGTAAAGGCCTACCCTGGCGATAAAGAAGAAAGATCAGGCTCAAGGCCCATCTCTTTAATATAGGTAAACCCAAGCCAAGAGAGAAAGGATTCGCCATCCGCTCTTAGGTCTTCGTTGATCACTTCTGCTTAATTAAAGGACTTCTCTTTCTCGCTTTCTAGGTTTCGGAATAGAAAAGCAGTTCTTGTGAACGACTCCGATGCTATTGCTATTTAAGAAGAAGACGTTGGAGGAATAAGCGATGCTGCTAAGATCCCCAGATCGACTTAGTTGTCTTGTTTGCTGGCCTTTGACTAAGGAAGGGAGGAGTTACTTACTTACCGCAAGGAAAGAACGAAAGAGTCACTGACCGACCAAAGAGATGCACGCATGACAAGAGAAGGGGGTGACTAACCGACAAGAGGCAGGATTTAGTGAGGTGAGACCTATCGGGGAGAAGGCAAGATAGACTGACTGACCCACAATAGCTATTCCTATCTCATACCGTTACTACCTTGGCCTGTCCCTTTAAGGCAAGAAAGACTAGAGGGGCAGATGTTACTATACTAAAAAAGAATGCCGTTTTGAGCACCTTTATCACATACCTAGACCCAGAAGAGAGCCCCAGCTCACGTTTTCACTAAAAAAAGAAAGCCATTGCGAGCCTTTTCCTCATGGAAGGGCTAGACCAACCAAGAGATCGTATGAGATGAAGGGGAGAGAGAACTACTATTGAAAGAACGCGAATCGCTACTCCTCATGAATAGAATCTTCTACTCAAACAGAATCCACAGCAATCGATGAACTGAGCCTAAGCCCGCCTGCTGCTGCTGATGAAAGTTCTCCAACATTCTGGGAGTTGATCTTAATTTTCTTCCAACTGTTTGCTCTCTTTAATTCTACCCACCAGCGTATACACTACACCTGCTTCTAGGCTTGCCTTCTCGAATTGTCTAGCTGTGAGAAAGTAATTTTCCTTGCTGTCCTTATGATTTATGGTTGGCTCATCCGGATGCAAAGTGAGTCTTTTTCCATCCCTCTTGTAGGTGTAGGTCTTGTTTTTTGTTAAATGAGTCATGTCATGATCATATAACCATGGTCTTCCAAGTCAAATATGGCATGCATCCATAGGGACAAGATCACACCAAGCTTCATCATCCTATTTATCTCCCAATAAAAATTGCACCAAACAACGAGTAGTAAGCGGAAAAACATTACCTCTTCGGAACCAAGCAACTTTGTATGGATGCGGATGCTTCTCTGTGGGAAGCTTGAGTTTTTCAACAGCTTCTTTGGAGACAATATTTTCACAGCTCCCCCCATCTAATATCACATCACAGACCTTGCCAGCGCATGTAACACGTGTTCGAAAAAGATTTCGACGTCGCTAATCCTCAGTATTACTCAAATTAGCTGCTGTTAAAATTCTTCTAACCACCAAACTCTCTCCACAAGCTGGTAGCACATCAATTTCCTCCTCTTCATCACCATAATCATCGAATACCGGATTATTCTATTCGTCTCTTCTTCTACCTCCTCACCTTCAGCTAAGTGAACTCTTCTTTCTGGACATGAATAAGATGAATGGCTTCTCTCTCCACAACTATAACAACGGAGAGTCTAGTTGCTGCCATTACTTTAGGCCCAATTCTAGCAACTTCCTTCCCTTTCTCCGATCATAAAGCCCCCTGATCCCTTTTTTTGGAATACGGGATACCGCCGTACCTCTTCCTATACATTCGTCCACGTACAGAACAATTCTCCTTTTGTTTGGAGGTACGATAGGAGGGCACGGTTAAGCAGGTAAGCGAAGGCTCTATCGCTCTGTGGTCTTGTGTAAAGCCTTTCCGCCCATTATTGATCTTCATTCTAAGTGAGCAGGTCGAAAGCTGTTGAGGTGATAGCAAAAGTAAGCAGGGAAGCAGAAGCAAGAGGTCTTCCCATTTTTTTTTAATAAAGCTTTTCAGTAGCATTTCATTGGTCTCTAAGGCAAAGTCTCGCTTAATCGTTCATCGATCTTTTCTTCTTTCTTCAACTGGTCATATCTGATCTGTAGCTGGTAGCGACATGAGGAAAAGGTCCTCCATGGTCTTTGACAGAGGTATACATGCAACAACCTCCTGGATTTGTTGATCCTTCTAAGCCTACTTATCTTTGTCGCTTTCATAAGGCCATTGTTGGTCTTCGTCAAGCACAATTGGCATGGTTTCAACGGTTCAGTACCTATCTTCTCCAAAGTGGTTTTCGTCAGAGTGTTGCAGATACCTCCATCTTTCTTCACCATTCCTCTACTGGCTGTATCGTTCTTTTGTTTTATGTTGACGAAATCATCTTAACTGGTGACAACGGATCTCTTCTCACTCAATTTATTCACCGTCTCAATAAAGATTTTGCCATGAAGGACTTGGGTGATCTCACTGACTTCCTTGGCATTGAAGCTCAGCGTGACTCCTCTGGCCTTCTTCCTGTCACAAACCAAATATGCTTTAGATTGACTCCGCCGGACCAACATGCTTGGTTGCAAACCTTGTGCCACACCAATTGCTTCGATTGTGAAACTTTCTGCTTTGGATGGTACACCTCTCTCTGATCCTCAAGCCTTCCATCTTACTTCGGACCACAAGAAGACAGCTACAACAAGAATACGAACAGAAGCAGCTACCCTAAGGGCATACCTTACTCTAGTCCGGTCAGGAATAGGCGGCATCGAAAGATGAACTCCTTATCAAGCAACGAAAGGCAGAAAGCTTCCTAGGACAACAAAGAAGAAAAACAACATTGGTTGGCATAGTTCGAAGCCATGCATCCAATCCCTAGGAATAATAGGTCTACACTTTGGCTTGCTTTAGAGATTCTATAAAGACGATCTTCGCTCTTCGACACCGGAGTCTAAAGCTCTTCATGCCATATACCGGGAAGATATATCTTGGGTTAATCAAGGGTTCGAAGCTAGATGGGAGGCAACAAACCCTATCCCTCCTTCTTGTTATCAGCAAGCTGTTGCTAGAGCGAAAACCCGAAGCTAACCGAAACCAAACTACCTCACTCAGAGCGAGGATGATAATAAGTTCAGTCTCCGAGTTGATGAAGGGGCTCTGAGCTAGTATTTGTTGCAGACATTGTTACAAAGCCAGGACTCTCCCTTTACTTCTTACTAAAATCCCGACTATCTCCCGACCCTACTAGGAGGGAATGAAGCAAGGACTGTAGCTTCTGAGCTAGATGCAGTTGTTCTTGCTAGAGCGTAGGCTTCGCGAGGGACCATAGGATAGGGCTAGCGGTGCTGCTCCGTATTAGGTAGGGCTAAGTAGGGCTGAGTTCGTTTTGCTCAAGACGGCCGTCTTAGTTACGTGGAGGCTATCCCTGCTTCAATCAGCTAGAAAAGCGGAAGAGAAGAAGGATACTTAAATACTAAGAGAGGTCGAAAAGACTAGTTGAGTGGTGGGTCTATACAGAAGTACGCCAACCGAACGGCTTTCTAACGAGGAAGAGAATGGGAGTGGGACACGGCTAAATAGGCAGGCTTTTTGGGTGAAGGGACAATAAGGTCTTAGGGCATTTGGTATAGTGCGCCAACACGGATCCTTTTTTTCCCTGTGCTTGCTAACTAGGTATAGAACGCGACGAGTGCACAGCACAAGAAGGCATTAGGGCGAGACAAGGGCTAGAGCAGCTATAGCGATGGAGGTTGGTATGCGGGAGGGAAAGGGGAAGCTCTATACTTTGATTACAAAAAAAAGAGTCTAAAACTAGAATGTCATTCCAGGAATCTAAAACATGCCTTTCTCCAAGAAAAAAGAGAACCTTCGCTCGGACACCCTCCTAGGGAATCCTACGCTACGTTATGCTTCTTTAGTCAGTTCTTTTTTTAGCTTTCATACTTACAGAACTTCATTAGTCTTCTTTCACGGGACCAAAGCGCAAAGGCCGTAGTTAGACTAAATAGAAATAGTAAATCTCGTAAGTACTATTCGAAATCAGAGCTTTAATACTTTCCGTCATAGTCTTTGCCGAGCTTCTTTCATCCAGTACTTAGCCTCAGTTTTTACTCTTCTTTCTTTCCCTACGAAAGAGGATAGGGGGAAGTCCTGTTTAGGCTTTAAAGAAGGGCTTAAGGGTTGGTTTAAAGAGAATAAGGGAAAAGAAAAAGCTTTCTATTTCACGACTCTCCTTTGGCGCAGGGTTTAGGCAATAGACGGATCATCGATAAAATTCAAATGAAGTTGCTCACAGATACGATAGCCATTCGAAGTTCAAATATCCCTCAAATAGGTAAGCTTCAGGAAGGAAGGCCCGTTCTTTCGGGTCATTCAAGAGAAGAGAAAGAAATTCCTAGCTCCGTGGGGATCCTTAGAAAAGCGAACACGGCTTAGGCATCATCAGTATCGTTAACCATTAGTGGAGAAGCCATTCCTCCTTCAAGCTGAAGTCTGCCTCTGTCTTCGTTCTGCGGGAAGAAGGCAGTCAAGATAGGATTCTCAAAGGTTGCCCGAGTCTAGTTATATTGATTCAAAGCTAGGACGGGATTAGTGGCATCCGAAGATCCGTCTTTCTCCTCCGCTTAAATAAAAGCTATCGTACTAAAGGGAAAAGAAATGTTCTAAGTCAAGCTTCTCGGTCCTATAATCTCTCAGAGGCATCAGCACTAGCTTAGTTAGTTTACTCTTTCTTTCTTCTTTGGTATGTCTTCCCTTCCTTCTTTCTTCTTTTGCATTCGCTGCTGAGGAATCCATTGCAAGAGCTCTTCTTCCTGATTCCCCCAAACTTCTTTTCTTAGAGAGGCGGCCCTTCACCTTAAGGCCCGGTTCCAGTAAACATAGATAGCGGGGCATGTCATGGAAAGAAGTCTTTATCGACGCAATACAAAGCAGTGAAAGAGAATTGCCCTTACTTTCTTTGGCTTTTCACTCCTGGCTAATAGTCGTCACTCTCCTTCTATTGCTTACTCTGATCTCTAATCCATTCCCGGGAGCCAGATGCGATGACTTAGAAGGCATAGCACCCGCACCAGCAGACAAATGAGAATAGCGGAGATCTCAATCTCAGGAATCGAACCATCGCCAATCGAGTGCCACTATGGCTAGGATTGAGGCCTCGAACTCACATCGAGGTAGGAGAAGGGCTCTACATTGACCTTTCCAGCTCTAGCTCACAAGGGGAATAGAAGAGAGCTTTGCCTGCTTCGAAGACTATCTCGACATCATCAATAGGCTCTGGCCTTCCGCTGGCAAGGGTTAAGGTGACAAGGTTCGCAGCCTTGCTTCCTCGATACCCAGGAGGGGACTACTCACTCGGTATACAGACCACAGAATAACCCAAGAAAGATAGACTGGGAAGAAAGACCTACCCGGAAAGCGAGACTACCTATTCGACGAGAAGGTGCAAGCAGCATCACCAACAAGAAATGCTAGTGAAAGAAGAAGCACAGGAAGCTATTAGTCTCTCGCTTGGGTCACCATCCTACCCTATGAGATGGATACACTTTTTGCCTACCTTGGGGTTAACTCCATGTCTCGATATCATCCAACTACTAGAACCACTAAAACAACTCATCTTGCGTCTTTCCATTTTTAGAGTGAAAAACATAGAATTATGCGCATCAAATCGAAACTGCATCTCTGCAAATCACCATCCAGGACTATAGAGAGGCGAGGGTCTCCTTTGAATTGGACATATCTTACTCTATTCCTCGGAAGGAGGTATGGAAAGCAGGAAACCTTTAGAGAGAAAGGGAAGACACCGAAGAAAGGAAGGAATTAGAACAAGATTGGTTGATCGAAAGGAAAGAACAAGATCCAAAGTACGATCTCGAGCTACTAAAGCAGGTTTAGAAGGGTCCACAAAGCCAAGAAAGAAAACTCCTAGCTCAGAGAGCACAAATCCTTGATCAACTAGCCTAGCAAACAACTCGGAAATCAATAGCATCGCTAACAAGAGGATGTGGCCAATTATCAGTTGGCTTGGAGCAAAGAGAGAGGGAAACTGATGATTTGACGGAGATGAGCATTTAGGGCTACAAGACCACACCTACGATGTCTTCTAATGGTGGGACATTAACAAGACCTTAAACAGGGCTTACGGTAGAAGAAAGATTGGAAAGAAGAACGAATTAGATAACAAGTCCAGCAGCTACTGCCTCTTTTTCCAGACTGGCGATAGGATAGGCTGATAATCGGTGAACAACCTAATTACGAAAGAGAGACTGTTGATTAGCCTATAATCAAGAGGTCCATTGGACGATCGAAAGGAAGTTGCACAAGAGCATGTCATTCGTCGAAGAAGTGCATCCGGTAGACAAAAGGGCGGGGGCTCGCTCTAGCTTAGGGGCTCAATTCGGATTCGGAGAAAGGGGCTAACCCACCCTTAAGATAAGCTGGATCCTCTGTAGTTGGATCGGCTAGAGTAGGTCTCAACTCTGCTACTGATACGGAACTAGCTAAGGGGAAACGTCCAAAAGAAGTTAGCCAAGATGCAGTTTGGGAAGATGTCGATCGGGAAAAGCGGTCTCCTCAAGGAAATTCCCGTAGCGGCGAAGCCTACTAGTAGCAGCCCGGCCACGTATCAAGATGGAATGTCCCAAGTGAGTCGTAACAATACCAGCACGTGGTAGTCTGAATCAACTACTCCTCTTTGCTCTCCCTGACCAGGGGCCCCTCATCAAAGGAACTACTCATCTCTCGATTCCTTTGTTTTCCCATCTTTCTTCCTTTGAGAGACCGGACAATGGAACTCTCAAATCTCACAGCAATCGTCATATACGCAATTAAATGATCCGTCAGCGCACACCACGGCCCTTGCCTCATCTACTTCATCTGCGGCGGATGAAGCTTAAAGCCAAAGCCAAGGGGCCCTACACTTAACAAGGGAGCCACTCTGCCAGAGCTTCACTCTAGGCCTCTCACGTCGGTAGCTATCCGTAGATCACTATTGGACGGTCTTAATCTTTCTCCGAATCAGACTCTTCTTTCTATCTTGTTGCGGGGAAGTTCAGTCATATAGAAGGTCTAATCACGAGCAGCTCCAATCCCAGCCTGCCTAGGCATCGAAGAAAACATATCCATATCCCATGTTATCGCACCCGAAACCATGCTAGCTCATGTTGTTGGTATATCACCTTCAACCGCAGGATCAAAGCTTCAATCTCTGTCTCGTCCCAGGCTAGCAGGCATGTAACCTTCAAAAGAAGCAATTGAGGATGGAAGCAATCGACCCTCAAGTGGGACTAATGGACCTCTCCCAGCAACAGCCTTCGATGGTGTTCCTCCGCAAAGCCGTTATTCCACTGCAAGTCAAGATTTGCCTTTTGATCGTAATCGGGATTCGACCAAGTCAACTGCCTTTCCTGAAGCAGATGCCTGAAAAGTGGGGATCGAAGCCTAAATCAAGGGATCTAAGCAGCTACAAGGAAGGAGTCGGAGGTTTCCTCACTCGCCCATAGGGAGAGTCAGAAGTTGCACGCCTATCAAAGGTATCGTTCCTCACCTCAAAACGAAAGTTGAACGATCGCTTACAAAGAAATTCCTTTTCATCCTAGTAGCTCACTCGTTGATGGTTTCTCTTGGCACCCCCGTTGAGCAGTGGCCCTTCCACTCGGCACCTCACCTAAGGATCATTCATTAAGATCAGGCGCTGTAAAGCCCTCTACGGGTCAATTTAATGCTCAAAGGAAAGGAACTCTCGGGACTCAAGTCAAGGAATGAAAGATTTTGGTGAAGGTACTGTAATCTCGGTCAAAGAAATGCTTATAAGAAGAAGTCTTCCACGCCCTGGCATTCTAATAGAACTCAAAGAGGGCAGGTGACGGCAGTAAGCTTTAGTGCTCCATAGTGGAATAGGCGGGAGTGGAAACCTCTTCTATCTAGGCCGGGTTTGTTGGAATTTAGGCTGGATGTGTCTGTGCTTGATCAAGAGGAGCAGGTGGAAAGGGACACAAGTTAACTACCCATACCCAAGTAAAGATGCATAACCAGAAGAGTCGATGGGATCGAGATCCACGATCTAGCTTCATATCAGTAGTGGGTTCATGTGAAGGATGCTCCAATGCCCGATAGCACAGATTTTGATTGATCATATGCAGGATGCTCAGTTTAGTATTACTTTATCAAAAGTGCTTTACTCACACTTCTCTTTCCCTTCATGTTGTCACCAGCGCTGCTGGGAAAGGTCCAATCCGATCGCTCCGAAGCTTTCACGGTAGGGTCTCGCTGCTTAAATAATCAATCTTCTTTTCTCGCCACCCGGCTGCGTATCCCCGAAAACTTCCCTCCTAGGACTGTTGTTTCAAGAATCTTACCTTAGCAACCCGAAACGTGAGCGGGGAAGCTGACTACACCTTACCCCTTGACTTGAGTTTGATTTCCGCAGTGCTCTATGAGCCGACTGCAAGCACATACCTATGGATCTATGTCACCATAAGCAAGCACCCCAGCAAGTCTACCAACCAGCACAGATCCTCCCAAGCAACTTCCAACTGCGCCAACTAGACCAAAAACATGTATCGAAACCTGGCCAAACTTCCTATCTCCTCGTTTGCCGCCCCGGAAAGCCTTCCCCACCAACTCCATCTTCACTTCTTGACTTCTTGTTCTGATTATGAGGGAAACGGTTTGAAATCCATAACTAGGGATCCGCACTCCTACGTGGACATCTAGAAAGGGAGTACTTGGAGACAGAGAAAGTGATTGTGCTACGTAATACTATAATTGCAGGTTCGCTAGTTGCTCTCCCTTGTTCTCTAGGTTCGGTAACCCGGGTAGCTAAAGGCTGCCTTGCTTCCCGTTGTGGTGGAAATCTTTTTACGCAAATCCTTTTCTTTTAGGAAGATGTAATTACGATATTGACCTTCCTTGCTCAGCTTTTCCTCTCCCGGACGTGATCTGAAGAAAGAGAAAGGATTATTCCGTGTGGCTCGTCCGGATTGTTCTGATGGCTGGTAGCGGTTAGAGCAGGAAGTGCGGCATTGATTGGTTATTCCAATAAGAGGACTTCACCGATCGATCAAGTACTAGCATAAAGTAGAGCTTGGATAGTTGTTAGGGTCTATATAAATGTGAAAAGCAGATTCCCCTTCTCGTTATCCAAGCCGCGGTTGAACAGTTCGAATCTCGACTAAGAATCTACGCTTTTGCAGTCGATTGATGATACAGAGAGCTCAAGCTTTTCCTTTCTTTTGGGGAATCCCAGCTATTAAGGAGAAGATG
>MKEJ01101262.1:45000-50000 GCA_001753735.1 Embelia ribes | reverse complement strand
ACCCAAAGAGGACTTCAACCAAAACAATTAACTTTCCATCGTCCCCAGCGATCTATTTATAGTGGGCTGGTGGTGGAAAGTAAAATAGTAATAAAACCTATAAAGCCATCTGAACTCGTGCGGATTCTGCATGCAAGCTGAACGAGAGACAACTTGAACGATTCTGCTGCCAAACTTACCGCCTTAGAAATGGTAGAAGACTCCAAAAAGTCGGCTTTGACGGCGCCTCAACGAAGAGCTTACCTTTGAAACCGATTCGCCAATAACCTAAGGATGACAAAGGGGCTTACAAGAATGAACTGTTGAACTAGCTCGCGCGGAAAAGATATATCTTTAGTAACGAAGAAAGTGCTAATCTCGCAGTCAACTGCTAAGAAGCGGCGGAGAGAGGTGTAAATCATGAATCAGCAAGCCTTCCAACAAAGGATTTCGCCGCGTACTCACCGCTTCTGCCTCCCTCGCTCGTGATATGTCTTCGCCAGTGAAAGAAAGATGAAAGTCTAGTCAAAAGATATATTCAAGATGAAAAGCCATAATCTTCATTCAGTTGGAACATCCTTCTCTTAATACACTGAACCAGTCACTTTCTACGAAGGGAGTCTCGTTCCCCGGCTCTGCTTCAGCCGTATCTAAGTAAGTGGTAAGCTGATAGTCTATCTCCTCGTTTGGGTAATAATAAGGTAAGTTCTTCGTTCTATTGGGATTTGCGGCGTTATAGGGAGAGCGCAGCTCTACTTAGAAAAGCTAGTATGGGATTATTAGTTTAAGGCATCACCCGAAGAAAAGAAGTCAAGGCTCTATCCGTTGTAGGAGTGCCTAGGCGGGGGTTCAGTCCAATTCGGGTCCTGTAGTGGTTCGCTGGAGTTCAGGGCCAGTCTCGTATCTATCTCAATCCTAGGAGGTAGTTTACTCGCTTCGGTCCGTCTTTGACTGTGAATTCCTTTTTTGCAGTGAGAAGGAAGGGGCGTCAGCCAACGTTCAGAATCCCGATATGGGCCTATGTCTTCTAGGCCTAACTACCTAATCTAATAGGTATAGTAAGTAGCACAATGAGAAGAGATTTCTTCAAAAGAAGGGATCAAAAGAAGGCTATGCAATTTGCAGCTAATTCAATAAAGACCTTAGCTTTTTCTAGCGAATAAACCTTTAGTAAAGGTAGTTAAGTTATCTTCCACCTATTCTAGAAAAGCAGGCTTAATCGGCCTTAGGTAAAGTTCCAGTATGAATTCCGAACTATCTAGGGAAGAAAACGCTATCTTTAGGCTTCCAAATTTAAAGAAATGGGTCGGCTGAGGGAAATGGTGAGGGCTGTGGAAGGTGTGCTGGATCAAGACCCAGATGAAGAACGATTATGGCTATAGACCTTGGTGGAATCGACCTAGACCACTGATAGAGCTTGTAATGGGTTCTTTCTATCGAGGGAGCAGCTGATGGCCTGATTCACAACAATGCTGCACGCGCGGCTGGATACCGCTGTTGATAATGGCTCTTAGGGATGGGCGATGGACACAATAGGGCTCATGGACTTGGATCTATTGATGGAATAGTGCTTAAGGGTTCAGGGCCTGCAACGGCCTGTGAACAATGGCGTGTAGCATAGCTTTCTCGTAGTGGGGCTGGCAAGTGGTCCAGATACTCGATCTCTCTTCTTTTGATGAGGCTAGTCTTTGTTCGGTGCCTAAGTGAGCTTCGGGAAGGCAGTTGGAGTTGGAGTCCTTATTGAATAGACTGACGAGCGAGCCGATGGGCCAACTTCAGGGGTTGTAAGGGAAGAATTTCTTTCTATCTACTGGGACAGCTGACGAATCCTTTAGAGAGTTGCACTTCCCTAACTAAATAAAGTGCCAAGGGAAGGGTGCAAATACTGATTAGAAGAGTAATGACTTCCCGAGCTAGACAGAGACCGAGTATACCGCTTAAAGAAAGGAGCGAAGCTGCTAGAGCTAATCCGAGTGAATGAGCTGAGCTAGGACTTAGAGTTCTTTTTTCGAGCTACGACTTATAGATAGAAGAGTTCTGACTTAGAATAGGAGCAGAGGGGGACAGCAGCTAAGGCTTGTTGAATGAGCTCGGGTCTGAACCCATCACTTAGTGCTTTTTCCTTACTGACTTCGAAGACTTGGTTTTGGATCATAGGGATGATTTCGTTCAGACAAAGGAAGCTAAGTCCACTTTCTATAGCGCGGGGGAACTTATTACCTATTGCCCTAGTCTATCAGTTTCTGTACCTGATCGAAAGGAACGACTTTCTAACATCAAGTCGAAGGTTATGGGATTTCGTGCAACTGAGAGGATGGAGAATACTTTTTTGAAAGAGGGAGTGCTATTGCCTTCGAGTTAGCAGCGGAGGGGGTGTGAGGAGCAAATTCTATAAGTTCCCACTTGCACATTAAGGAAAAAGGAGGAAAGGCAGTGCCCCATCTCTTTATAGGATGGGATTCCAAGTACGCAAAGAAGGAAAACTGCCCTATTTCGTTACTGAAAGAGAGAGGAATTAGCTTCTGCTTGTACTAGGCAAGGTGTCTTACGCATCGCAGAACTCTTTTTTGTCCAACTGAGCTAGCGGCTAAAGACCTTATTTGAGGCGGGAAGGGCTAAAAGCAAAGATTTACTTTTTCTCTGTATCCTAACCTTTAGTAAGAGAGATCCGGGGGGTTACCCTTTATCTCACCTGTCGGTACAGGAAGGTGGGCAGAGAGAGTATGTGGAGGAAAAGTTGCTTCAGCAAAAGGAAAGGTGGCTAACCAAGTGGAGTTAATCAAGGATCTATCAAGCTTCCTTCTTATAAAAAATTTCTCACAATTCTTGTTCCAGGTGTACAGTAGCCCTCTAAATTTGAGGTCTTCCAACTCAGCTTCAAACAAACAGTTATTCAACTCTTCACAAATGGCGTTCCATCTGCCACTTCCTCCTTGTCTTTCATGGGTGAACCTTACAGCATTAAAGTCCCCTAATACTAGCCATGGATTTTGGGTATTCACCTTAGCAAGTTCCACACAACAGGACCAAACTTCCCTTCTCCTTTGAGCATAGTTAGATGCATAAATAAAGGAGACTTTATGGAGCATTCCTGTATCAACACTTCTCATTTCACAATGCATGTATTGATCTCCACTGTCCACCACTTGTACTTTCCAAACCTCATCATCCCACCCAATAATCATTCTAATTCTCTTCCCATTACCTCCATTATGAACAGTTTTCCACTTAGGCCAAAGAGTCTTGTTGATCTCATCAATACTATCGTAAGAAGCAAAGCGGAGGACAGCGCTAAGTGAGTAAACTACCCAGCACCTGCAGAAAGGGGGAGTTGATCCAACTAAAACGGCAGTGGCTAACAAGCGAGCAAGTAAAACTACCTCATTCACTCACACAAGATATAACCAAAATATATGAACCTGCGGGAAAGTGCCCGACTAGCACAAGGACGAAAGCAGCTAACGCATGAAAAACACATGAAAGTCAAGAGGCGCCGGTGTCTCGTAGGTGAACACCCTTGGTGCGGGGCTCGCCTCTCTCTCCTGGCCAACCTTGCTCTACTGCATTCATTTTCATCGGATCTGATATGCGTGCATACCCGTTGACGTTGGTTCAGTGTTCTTCTCTTGTCCTATTTTCCCATACCAGGCCGGAGTAGGGATCTGAGTGACACTTATGAGAAGGTTTCATAAGTACTTGTAGGGCCAGTCAGTTTGTACTTGATATCACCTCGATATATTCCACCCGCATTCCCACCTCAGCCTTAGACCGGGTCTAGCCTGGACCTGTGTCTCGGAGCATGTTTCGATCTGTCCCCCGACTCGTGCCCGGGTGTCAGTTTGTGCTCCAACAGAATAAAAGCTCCGTCCTAAGAACTCGAACTACCTAGCTCTTTCCCTCAGATCAGTAGCCGAGCCTAGAAAGGTTCCTTGAGAACGCTACCCTTTGCTTCTTCCCCGGGGGACCTATCACTTAAGAACGAAAGTGCAAGAAGAAATTCATTGATTTCCGATCTTCGATAGAATTTCATTCTTCTAAATGGAGAAATAGGATGTTCGCCTTTCTTCTTCCCCAAGGGACATATAGTTCAAGAAAGTGAAAAGTTCATCCCTCTCTTTCAACCAGCTTCATTGGGTGCTAGCCCGATCGTAATCTCAAGCTCGGAAGAGGAAGTCAATTCAATACTTCTACTCCTTGCTTTCGCTTTCACTGGCGGGACCACTAACTGCAGACTTGCTTTCCCTCCTTCCTTACTTTGATTGATGAATTTGAAATAATCCTATTTCATCCAATGAATATGTTCGACTTTCTTCATTGATTCCCTTGCCGCTCGGAGTACTCTTGGGAGCACTACTTCACTTACTTCTGGTTCCGTATATTAGAAAAAGACTACTTTCGCCGCCTAACAATCCCACCCGTACTGTTCTGTTTGGTACGAAAGAAATCCCTGCCTAACGAAAGACTAGGCTAGGGGTCGACGTTCTTCTTGTCTTCTGCAGCGGCAACTCATAGTCAAGCAGTAGCACCGGATGAATGACGCAAACTTGAGTGCCTCCCTCGAACCATCTTTCAATGGGAGTTCTTCTTGATCTTATTCTAAGAGCATCAAAAGAATGAAATGAAGTTTTAGAGCTTGGCACCTTTACCCTAGGCTTAGGCGGCTACTCTGAGATGTCCCGCGTCCTTATAAAAGAATGAAGGGGAAACCGATTGAGAAAGCGATACGAGACCGCTTCAAGAGATATCGCTCAAAGCCCCAACCCTCCTTAGCTCTAGAAAGATAATGGATGGAATGAGTGTTGGAGGTGTCTTTTTTTCCCCTTGTAAACCTTTTGTTGTTGTTGTCTGATTGGCTCCTTTTCCGAGCTGTATAACAGCAGAAAGGAAAGCTCTAATGTACCAGATTACCTTCCTTTATTTAGAATAAGGTTGCGATTCACTCATCCTTCTGTATCCAAGACTGTCTCACCCTCGCTGGAATCGTCTTCTCATTCTTTTTCCAAGTCCTCCATTCATTCCTT
>MKEJ01101262.1:37500-40000 GCA_001753735.1 Embelia ribes | reverse complement strand
GTCGGACGACTCTTCAGTAACCCAAGATGACCCCTTCGACGCTTCTTTCGCTGTATACCCCCTCCATCCTTCGGAGGTGGAAGAAAGGGTACTAACAATATTATTAGTAGGGTCCCAGAACGCTAAAAAGATGGGGGAACAAGAGTTGTCAGGATAGAAAAGAGAAATGACTATAAGAAACCAACGATTCTCTCTTCTTAAACAACCTATATACTCCACACTAAATCAGCATTTGATAGATTATCCAACCCCGAGCAATCTTAGTTATTGGTGGGGGTTCGGTCCGTTATCTGGTATTTGTTTAGTCATTCAGATAGTGACTGGTGTTTTTTTAGCTATGCATTACACACCTCATGTGGATCTAGCTTTCAACAGCGTAGAACACATTATGAGAGATGTTGAAGGGGGCTGGTTGCTCCGTTATATGCATGCTAATGGGGCAAGTATGTTTCTCATTGTGGTTCACCTTCATATTTTTCGTGGTCTATATCATGCGAGTTATAGCAGTCCTAGGGAATTTGTTCGGTGTGTCGGAGTTGTCATTTTTCTATTAATGATTGTGACAGCTTTTATAGGATACGTACTACCTTGGGGTCAGATGAGCTTTTGGGGAGCTACAGTAATTACAAGCTTAGCTAGCGCCATACCTGTAGTAGGAGATACCATAGTTACTTGGCTTTGGGGTGGTTTCTCCGTGGACAATGCCACCTTAAATCGTTTTTTTAGTCTTCATCATTTACTCCCCTTTATTTTAGTAGGTGCCAGTATTCTTCATCTGGCCGCATTGCATCAATATGGATCAAATAATCCATTGGGTGTACATTCAGAGATGGATAAAATAGCTTCTTACCCTTATTTTTATGTAAAGGATCTAGTAGGTTGGGTAGCTTTTGCTATCTTTTTTTCCATTTGGATTTTTTATGCTCCTAATGTTTTGGGGCATCCCGACAATTATATACCTGCTAATCCGATGTCGACCCCGCCGCATATTGTGCCGGAATGGTATTTCCTACCGATCCATGCCATTCTTCGTAGTATACCTGACAAATCTGGAGGTGTAGCCGCAATAGCACCAGTTTCTATATGTCTCTTGGCTTTACCTTTTTTTAAAAGTATGTATGTACGTAGTTCAAGTTTTCGCCCGATTCACCAAGGAATTTTTTGGTTGCTTTTGGCGGATCGCTTACTACTAGGTTGGATCGGATGTCAACCTGTGGAGGCACCATTTGTTACTATTGGACAAATTTCTCCTTTTGTTTTCTTCTTGTTCTTTGCCATAACGCCTATTCTGGGACGAGTTGGAAGAGGAATTCCTAATTCTTACACGGATGAGACTGATCACACCTGATCAGTGAAAAATTCTGACACCAATCATTTACGAGTGAGTATTACACCAAGAATTGACAAGCGGATGAGTTTTAGCATATTTGATTAAGAGCTCTTAAGCGAGTTTGAACTCAAATAGTTGGGAAAGGAGAATCTGATAAGAGTCGGGTTCTGCTCCATCCCCGATGTCAATTGATTAGGTTCCACTACTGGGATTCCTCTCCACTCCTAGCTCCCCCGAAGTACATAATGGAAAGAAAAGGCATATCCTACTGCTTCAAAGTCATAAGCTGCTCCTTCTTCGGTGGCTGCTGCAGCTTCGGATCTGGAAAAGGGCTTCTCCTCGGATGTGCATGGACCTTGAGATGCTAGCCGCAGGTCAAGATGGGGCACCTCCGGTATTTAGTATTAATTCTAAAGTTAGAAAGGCTGGCCCAAGCAGCGAATGACCTTGGATGCAATAGTCTTTAACATTTTTTAGCTAAGCAAAGAGTTTGGAATCGTCCAACGAGAGATGAAAAGACCTACACATAAAAATACAATAAGAGAAGGAAAGAATGAAACTTCATTCTCAAGTAGGTTCAAGCCGATGAAATTACTTATAGAAAGTACTGGGCCCTATTCCATGCCCATTCTCTCTCCCCGGAAACATCCCTTTTCTTCCTAGTTCGAGGTAGCGGAATTCTCTATCCTACCTACTGTCGGGACAGCTAACAGCTTCAGGAAAGACCGATAAAAGGGTAAGGCTTAGGTTTCAACGGAGAATCATCTCTTTCTGTACCGACTTAGGGCTTTGACGCAAGAATATAAGTAATAAAACAAAAAGAAAGAAGAGAATTAGGCGAAGTCAATATTGCTTCCCAATTTAGACTAGTTTTCCTCATATACATTCAATATATGAATGTACACTTCGACTCACTCGCCCTAAGCTGAAGTGCTCTATTTTACTTAATGCTATCCTTACTTCTCTTCCGACACAAGCGACTTTGCCAAGCCTTACCAGGAAATCGTGTAAGAACGGCAAGAAGAGGCAAAAAGAAAAGCAGGTACCATACAACTATGAAGGCCAAGGAGAGCGCCCTCGACGAGAATTCACCCTGCTTGCATTATCGCTAAGCCAAATTCTGCCTAAATTGCTGGAGCATAGACTAGTCAGACCCTTCCCCGTCAGTCG
>MKEJ01101262.1:22500-32500 GCA_001753735.1 Embelia ribes | reverse complement strand
GCCAATGGTGGATTTTTAGGGGATGAACAGCTATATAGCTTGACGGCCATAAACATCCCCTTCTAAGAATATAGAAGGTACCCCCGAGCAACTGCTGTCATTATTGGTGACCTACTTTCATTCTGAGGAGCCTACCTTCTTGGGTTGGGAACCTTTAGCCGATATAAAAGCCCGCTGAGCCTGTGGATACCCGGGATATTCATTGCAAACATAAAGAAACCCTATCCTATAGAACGAGCGTTCATCCAATATAGAACCAGTTGCAGCCTCTTCGGATCAGGAATTCAAGAATACGAAAGTCCTCTCTCACCTAGCTGGAAAAGCTACTCCGGTAATTTGAGGAAGGGAGCGGCTGCTTTTGATCGAGAAATTCCTCCCACCTATAGCTATAAAATGGGACAAAGCCCTTTTCCCTCGGCGAACCTACTTCGAAATCAAAAAGTTGAGTCACGTATAGGGCCGAAAGTGACTCCGCCCAATTTCACTCTATGGACGCCGATCAAGATGGAAATTTTCTATTTCGTATATGGTCAAAACCACTGAAATTTGAGTGTTTTGGGACCCTCTCCTAAAGGGAATTGGGCTCGAAGACCTTTTTTACGGGGTTTGGTGAAATGGATCGAAAGCAGCCCAACGACAACAGCGACTCCAACTGCAGCGTCTTCGCCTTTCCTTTCAGCCTGCCTAGCTACTGGTCTTCAACTTTGCCTCGACTTGCTGCTTATCGATGGTTCAGCCTTTTGGATTGCATCCACCGGCTTACCAAGAAAAAAAGGCTTCTACCTAGGGAATCATCTGCCAAATGTGAAGTCATTTCATCTTCTCTGATTCTGACTCTTCGTGGTGTGAGGGATCCTGTCAAGGCGTGCATGGGTTGTTTGACTTCTCCAGTTCGAGATGACGAATCTCGGCTCTTCAACAAAGTAGTATGGCTTCGAGCAGCTTGTCTTTATAGGTTAGGTTTGACGCTGGGCGAGGAACGAGGCGACCTTTTACTTATGGATGTTGAACAAGGGAGGGAGGCCCTGCCTTCTTTCTTGAGTAGAATTGGAACGGGATAGTAGAGATAGAGACTTTCCCACAGAGTGAAAAAACCAGAGGAATGAGTGAAGGGAAATACGAGGAAAGACGCTTAGTTAATAAGAGGAGTCAGAGTGTGCAAAGCCCAACTTCTCTTTTGACTCATATTAGGAAAATAAATGACATACAAGAAGAAGGGTCGAAGCCCCTACCAGCCACAAGGGAATGATGTCTCACCCAATGGTTTCCACTTTAAAGAAAGATCGGTATCTAATGGTGGTTGGATACGAGGGGCAAGTGTATGAGACTGGAGATAATTATTTAACTGGTTTGGCTGGTCAAACTCGAGAATCACTTTCTACTGCTAGGTTAGTTCTATCTTTTGCATCTGATACCTTGTGGAGAATTACTTTCCTTTGCTCCCGTGTCTTCCTCAGGGTATGGGTGATCTACTGCTCGATCTATTTCGGAAAGAGCAAGAAAGAGCCCGCATAAGAATCGGAATATGGCGAGAAGGGCTGGGATGCGAGAAAGTATGGGCTATAAAGAGGAAGATTGTGAGATAGCTCAACTAGAAAATACAGGTTTCAATCGATTAGGTAAGCTTGTCTTAGGAAGGGTCTTCAAGAAGAGACTCTGTCTCCGGGTGAAAAAAGAGAGTAGGCATTTCTAGAAACTGGGGATTGCACATCGGGGGCAGTAGGTATTGATCTAAGCGGCTAAGAGGATAGGGAAAGAAGAACATCCTGCTCGTCAGAGGAAAATTCTATGTTATGTTAAAAGGCTAGCTTTGCACTCGGAGGATCTGAAAATGGCTCCCTTCATTATTTGGTGGAACCGAGCGAAGTGCGGAAGCTAGAGCTAAAGCAAGGTACGAAGCTACAGCTAGCAAGCTGCTTTGGTAGTACTCGACTGAAAGGAGAGGGCTTTGCAGCTGCTGTCCAACAAAACAAGTTGAAGAGTTTGCTACAAAAGTAAGGAGCGAGCCAAAGAGCGAGTGAGGTCTACTCCACGTAGCCAAGTCTTGTCAAAGCCCGTTGACCTAGAAAGGATCCATGGAGTGCTTTCTGTCCTCCCTTTGCTTGAACTGGACTTTTCCGAAAAGGTGCTTTGAACTATATGCTGGTTCACCCGGTTTGGCTAAAAAAGATTCGAAGACACTCCTCAGGCTACTTCATTTCACTTTCAATAGCGTTTGCGTGAGCTATCGCTTACTCAACTTGTACAAAGCTACTGAAGCCTTCGCTACAATTTCCTGCGAAACTTGACTGACCTCTTAGGGCCTTTCATGCTCTCCATAGACATAGAAAGAAGCACAAGCCTCACACCGGATTCAGGCTCTTTAAAAGGTCCTGTCCCTATCTAGTACACCAGCCAAGCCCAGTGAACCAGTCGATCCAACTTGGAAGTAGGAGAAAGCTTTTTGTTAACAAGTCGGGGTTCGCCTGCCTCACCTACCTTGCTTGGATATTCCTTTGACAAACCAGCATATGAGAGCATGCATCTTGCTCTCTCCAAGAGTGTCCTGTTCATCCGTTCTGCAACTCCATTCTGCTGTGGTGTATGTCTCACAGTGCAGTGTCTAGCAATGCCTTCATTCTTGCAGAACTCATTAAACTCACCTGAGCAGAATTCTAGACCATTGTCAGTCCTCAAGCGCTTTGCTTGACCTGATCGTTGTGCCAAGGGCTGGTGGTGCGTTGACCAGCTCTGAGTTCCGTTTGCCGGGCCCTTGACGGTAGGCTATACAGCAGGCTAGAGACTTATGCTGTGCGCTCAACTGCGATTCATTCTTGGCTCCCGGTTAAACAACTGGACCATTGAGTAACTGCTCTGTAAGACTACTGAACGACTAGTCCGTGGGGCTAGACCATTGTTCCACGGGGGATTCTTACTCTACTGCAGATACTTACCTTCTTTCTTCGAGGAGCACAATCAACAGCACTTCCAACGCCTTCATCGGAGCAAAAGCGGGCAAGGGAAGTAGCCTTTTTCGGAAAAATTTATGTAGGATCAGCCTGGTTCTTGGACGTATTTCACAGAAGTCTACATCCCATCAACCTTCCAAGGTCCCAAGGCAACAACTCAACTAGAGACAAAGTCGATGGGATTTCAGGCTAACTTAGGCTTTGTTGGTACAACAACCTTTCAGCTATTATGGATCGAAAAAGATTTCGACAACAAGACTTCAAATTTTGAATTCTTTCTTTCTGTCTTAATTTTGACCCCGACTCTATTGGTTAGTTCCTGATTATAGCCCTCTCCTCTCCTACCTAAGGCTAGAGGCACCAGCTGTGACAAGGCGTCGACCCAATCTAGCGAGAAGTGAAGATCCTTCTTTTGGTTCCCCGCATGGGTATCGGATTAGACTGATAGCATTATGCTTCCAAACATTACTACTTCAACCTGGCTTGGAGGAATATGCTAGGCTAGGAAAGTTTGAGAGTATTGGTCGGACTTTAATGATTGGGACTGGCAACATCTAAACCAGTGGTTCACTTGATAAGATATTGACCTACTAAGGTCTTTTATTGTGATTAGGTCGGACATCAATCCGGACCGGAAAGGAACTTCTAATGGTATTTTTTCGGTGAAATCCGCCTATGAGATGTTGAGTAACGGCAAAGAAGTGGGAGGCGAAAGCTTGGCAGCGCCTTTGGAAAGCTCCTGGAATACCGAGATGGAAGGACCACGGGTGGCTCGCTCGGCAAGAAAAGTTAGTAACAAATGAAGTGAAAATGTCAAGGGGACAAAGGCCTCGAATCCTGTCTTTGACGGTGATCATAGCCTGTCACGCTGGGAAACTGATCGAATGTTTTCTGTCTCAATGTCAGTGTGAAAGTCCTAATATCTTTACGAGGTCGAAATAGCATCACAGAAAGAACAGCCGGACCCTACTCCCAGTTGGCCAGCATCAAAGCAGAAGCTTCTCCCAATGAGACTACTAATGTGGAATACCAAGTTCGAAGGTTATCCATTTAGATTGCTGTCTAGTGGTACTTTCTGGAGCGAAGCTGCCATCCAAAGCATTCTTTCTGGAAATGTTTGTGAAAAGGTTGGTGAGTAGGGCGGCTTCTTTCATAGGAAAGTGGATGTGATCTACTCTTTCGAGAGAAGTAGGGGTAATTTCTTATTAACCGATCGAAACTAGAAATATGACACAAGAAAGAAAGATAGATATTCCCATGGTAGGAATAGGACAGTTGCACTAAGGAAGAGAGCTAGGGATTTGATAAAGGTGATAGTCTGGCCCGGATTAAGGATATAGTTCCCTTCCTGGTCTGGGTTAGGGTTCCAAACCTAATCTTCAGCCAAACCTGAACCCAAAACATAAGCAAGAGGTCCTGAGACGACCTATGAGACCGCGTTCGCGCTCTTTTTCGTTAAGAGACAGAGGCGACTGGTCCAAGGAGAAGGAAGGTGCGGGACTCATATAGGCTCTTCAACTCAAGAAAGGCATAAGGAAGGGGGACAACCAAACATATTTTCTTTTCGATTAGGACGAAAGACAACGGCAGGTGGATCAAGCAGATCAACTGCAGTAATTGAAAAGTAAATTTTCGCTTGGAAAGTTTTTAAGAAAAGCTCCGCGCTCGATCTAAATGTCAAAAAGGTGTTAGGTTGCCTGGAGGCAATACTTTGTAAATAGCAGAAGAATCCCAGAATCTGTTCAATGTTCGGAAATCTCTCTGGTTGAAAGGTCGCTCATCTTTTTGGAGTTCGATGTAGTGCTGAAACGGAGGTTCGATTCCTCCATGATGTTTGTTGTCCCAACCATTCTTCTTAGTTCCGATCCCGAAACGAAAAACAAAGGAAAAAAGAGTTCTATTTTTTTTGTTGTTTTCGTGTTGTTGATACCCGCCTCACGGCTGAGGGAAGCAATTCGTAGTCAGTCAAGGCGAGAGGATTCAGGTGGCTTAGTGTGCAAAAGCTTGAAAAGGATGTTAGGTTTTCATGAAAGATTGTTGGCTTTTTAGACTTAGTAGAGCGCCTGGGCGCCCGGTCGTGGCAGAGGACTGTGGAATGTCCTCGATTGTTAATTGGACTCCTAAACAAAGTGAAGTTGGCAATCAGTGGTGCTTTGACAAAGGAAGTCTGTGTGGTGATCTACCTCTTTCTTTCATGGGTGACTGCTTTCCGGCCTCGCTTTAATGTTCTTGGCCCTCTACCTTAAGACTTTTTCTTATGCACTTCAAGTGTTTTATGGTGGATCCTTCGATCGGTCAATTAGGTACCCGCTCTCTTTGTCCTTGACATGAAGTGAGTTGCCGCGGTCTATCCCTCCTTTTCTTTTCATAGAAGGATGAAAGAAAGGCGGGATGCTAAGCTAAGGCGGACCTTTTCTCTCTGACGTAGCCAAAGTGAAAACCATTCGACCTCGGTCGAGATCTAAGCCGGTCTATAGCACAGGTGCTGCAGTGAAAGATTCCGCCGTAGCTAGATGCCTTAAAGAAAGAGCAAAAAGACTCACTTTGGGTCCATGGCTCCAATCAAAAGGGACCTTCCCTACCTTTGAAGAAAGCCCTGATCTACGACCAGCCTTTGCCATTCTTTTTCCAATGAGGAGTCCGACCGATGAACCTTGGGAGCATCCCGGGCAAGATCTATGGCTTCAGCTGCGGCTAAGCGAACTACCTATTCTATATATTCTATAGAAGTTAATATGAGAGAAAAGCTCTTCTTTCACATAGTGGGAGGCTGGCCTTCTCTCTTCCCAATTCTCCCAATGAGATCTCACTTCAGAGGACTTTAATAAAGCCCCCTTTTGCCTCATCCTGATCTCCCTGAAAAGAGGGTGAAGTAGCGGCTCCCTCCTATTACTGGGGTGGAGTCGAAGCTATGGCACCAGAAAGTCAAAGAGATTCCTTCCCGAACCACTCGTGTAGTCTTCTTCCTGCCTCCCAGTTAGGCCCTATCTCGCTTTCCAAGTCTCATTTGGATGAGGCGCCGGCGCTACTAAATGCAACTCTCATTTCAACATTCTTTCTTCTCTATCTGCCTAGAGAACCTCTCTTTCCCTACAAGGCACTAGAAGGTCGACCCCACTTTCCACACTATGTTGACTTGACTCCTGAGCCCAGTCATTCCCCGCCACTCTTTCACACAGCATCGAGGGCTTTTTCATAAGAAGCAGCACTCTATTGTCCACTTCGATAGCTTTCAAGAGTCTCTTTCATACCCGGGGTCTCCAACCCTCTCTTTCTGGCGGGCCTTCTTCACTTAGTCATCTCTGCCTACGATTTTTCTTCTTTCTTGACCCTGCTCGCAAGGAAAGGAGAGAATCTATTTCCTTTCAAGCAGGCTGTAGTCAATGAATATCTCATTCATAGGCAGTAGGATATTTTAAGTAAGTCTCACTCCAATCGCCTTGAAAGTAAGATTCCGGGTAGTGAGTCACTTCAACCCTTGTGAAATTAAAGCTTTTCGCCTTTCTCCTTGTATTGTAGCATTCCACTTTTGGTTAGCCGGTAGTGCAGGGTAAGTCAGTCTTTCAAGTTCCTCTTTGTAGTCCCACTTTCGACAGCAGGATTGGATATGCCTGTGCAGTCTCCGCCGGGCCAGCAAACCATCGCGGATTCGATCGCAGGCGTCTATGCTGTAGCACATGGCTAACTCCGAGTGTCCTACATATACATATGCACTATGTCTGAAAGGAACTGTGGCCTAAACGTCCTGAGAGACCCCCTTCTCAGGGTAACTTAAGACCAGTGGATCGGGGAAGAGAGAATACGAGAGAGAAGACTATCTGGGGGTTGATAGTAATCTTATACCTTTCGGTAGTATATTTTCGAGGTCATAAAAAATGAAACTGTCCTCCGCTTCGGTCCGACATAAAGTAAAGGGTCCAAGTGAGTTTCCGAACACACAGGTTATCGCTACGCTTAGATTTCTGAAGAACAACTAGTCCTTTCTTTACTCCCCGAGCTTCGCATCGCTTGCTCTACTTCCCGCCATATTCTGTCTTTCTCTACTCCTTTATAGTCCCCGAATAGTCACTCGTGGACTATCAATCCCTTCCTTTTCTCTTTTCCGTTTGCGAAGTAAGCCCAAGATTGCGATTAGAGAGACAGGGTCATTTGGCTGAATGCTCCTAGTGGTAAGTTCTATCAGTCTAGTCTAGCTTGTTCTGTAAGAGTACAGTATAGGATTCTTCGGCTCTAAACAGCTACTGTGCTTATTTGGTCTATCAGCTACTCGGCCAACTACTGACCTAATTGGGAGCTTTTCAGTCAAGGTCGTCGGATTGTGAAGTCCTTTGGCAAGGATCCAGATTTTAGAAAGCAGGAGTGCTCCATATATATAGTACCAGTGGAGTCGGATGGTGCTAGTGCTCTCACTTACGGAAAAAGGGCTCCCGCATCAGAAAGAAGAGCGGCACCTCAACGAGCCACAGCCGCATTAGCAGTTCGCGTGAAATCAGACTAAACCAAGGTCGGAGAGGCCTTAGGTAGTAATTGAGATGCCTTCAATTCAGAGAAGAGATGACGCACGCTTCAAAAGGAGGCTTTGAAATGGCGTACTTATTGCACCTGGCACTAAGTACCGCTGCTATTGTTTCTTTGAGTCTAATCCTGGTATCTTTCTACAATCGTCTTTCTGGCTCCTGTTGCTGCGGAGCCTCTGTGCTGTTGGTTTTACCCTGCCGGGTAACGAGTCCTTGAATATTATCAGGTTCCGATTTTCGACAAAAAAACCAGCTAAGTTTTTTTCCGGGTAAGGCAATAAGTTTTGCAAAGTCCAACAGGCATTAGTAGCATGCTCGTGGTACCTGTGGAATCAACTGTATGCGTTTGGGTGAAAGTTCGTGGGTTTGGTATAGTGAAAGAGAACAAGTAGCTTCAGTTACTGAACAGGGCAAGCATACCTAGGAAATCTAGATTGGGATCCCATTGATCCAGCGGGGAAGCAACGGCTAGGGCATAGCTAGGTGCTGGCTCAAGTACTGGTGAAAGTACCCGAACCAGTGGTGACATCGGCAGGAGAGGCTCCAGTACTAGTAGGTAAGAGCGAAGTCAAGTGGTTTACTGCGCCTAGGAACGACCATTGGTCGGGGCCCGCGAGCTTTTAAGAGAAATTCATCGTTTTTAGCTCGTCTTTCATGCGTGCCCGTATGAATTGCATAAGTCATTGTCTTTTGGCGGTGGAAAAGTACAGAAGTGAACAGTATGTTAGTTTTTAGTTGTGCGAAGCGTTGTTGACAAGACTTACTCAACTCGCTGCTTTCACCTGCTTCCAACTACCACTCTCTTATGAATGGGAGGGTAGAGTACCAAGACATAGGGGTTGGCCAGCGGAGGGGGCAATGCAGGACACGGGCTTCAACGAACAGTGATCGACCGCGGGGCATGGCAAAGGAAAGGCTGGCTATCAAACAAAGCGTAATAAATGGAGCTGCGGAACGTGGATGTTTGGGTAGTGAAAGACGACCAAGTGTTGCACCTTGATTTCCTTATCATGAACGAGGGTGCCCGAAAGCGGGACGGTAATTTTGTTCCGAAAGAGATGCTCAATGTGAGAAATTGTAGACAAAGTCTCATACATATGTGCACATCGTGAGAACATTTCTTCATTTGTTTGTGCTCCTACATCGAGATAATTGCTTGATAAACATCTATTTCACAATGAGATCAGAGAAAGGTACTGCCTCTCGCCTAGAATTTCTTGCAGCCAACGTTCCAGTCTTTCTTTCTCATTCAATACCGTTTTTCTGGATCAGATTCAAGAAAGTATTTCGCCTAGGGTTCTTCTTCGACCTGTGCTTCTTACTGCTTGTTACTGGTAGGCTTTCAGGTCAGGTACAGCAAGTGAAGGAGTGGCTCGTTCCGAACGAATATCTCTTTCTATATGAATAGGAAATGACAGAGTCACCAACCCCATCCACGATGCAAGACTGATTCCATGTTGATTCATATAAAAATAAAGCTTTACGCGTTCCCAAAACAGGCCCTCCCAACTTCGATGCTCCACGAAAGCAAGTCTCCAGAAAACTACAAATCTAATCGGAAAGAGAAGCTCTTCTTTTTTTTTTCTATGTAATGTAAAAAGAGTGAGTGAGTGCTCTGAAGAAGCTGTGTGAGGGAAGGTGCGTGCCAGCAAGGAAGGAAAGTCTGGCCTTCTCTAATCTGGTACATTAAGGTACCTTTTCAAAGACCTTTCGGATTATATATATATTAAGTTGAGCAACGAGACTGGTTAGAGAAGGAGATCCCAAAGCTTTTCGCGCCTCCTACCTTACTGCTGATTCGAAAGAAAAATATCCCAAGGGGAACGAAACCTGACCGAACCTGTAGCTGGTTAGGTGCTTAGCTTTTTTATTAGAATCTTAGGCTCCTGCAGCTGCTTCAACAAAAGGAGAAAAATCTTCCTTCGAAGCCTATATTCCCAGCCGGATGAATGCCCATCACATCAAGCCAAGCATGGAATCGACTTGAAGTATTTTCGCAAAGAATGAAGTAGGGAGACTACTCTATCACTGCAGCACAGGTCTCTATCAGCGCTAACTCAAGCACTAAAGAGAAGAGGAGCAGGACCTGACTTACTATATGCTATATGAAATTATCCAGGGAATGAATTCGAAAACCTTCCTTAAAACTGTCTCGTGGGAACGCTTTGAGCTCTCTTTCTTTTTCTTTTTTTTTTTCCTACTCAATATTATTTATAGAAATAGCACTCGATCAAAGGGGAGCATAAGCAAATTCAGTGGTTGAAACCTCTGTAATCAATCGATGGGAACCTCGAAGCTGTCTGGGGCAGTAGCAAACTCAAATTAGGCACTGCCGCAGCATCAACTGGTACAAGAAAGGGGTACGATAGTGAAGATCAATCCATCTCAATCTACAAAAAGCATTGCCTTGGGCATGCAACCCAAAAAGATGGAAAGACCGCTCGCTCGAAAAAAACTCTTTTAGAGCCTGGTACAAGCCAAGCCCCTTCGATTCGACAACAAGAGTCGGTTATGGATTGGTCGGCTTTCTCGTTC
>MKEJ01101262.1:10000-20000 GCA_001753735.1 Embelia ribes | reverse complement strand
CATTATAAAAGAGTCTCTAACGAAGTCATAAAACCTACCTGATTGAGAGCTAACAGCCGGATGTGATGATCCTTCCGCATACCGAGTTGCCACCACCTCAGACAATTTGGGTACCAAGGGCGTGGTGTCAAGTCAAGAGTTCAGACCGTCGAATAAATTGTGGCCTGGTGGGAGGACTTGTCTTACGATGAAGCTGGCACCTTTGAGGTCTCGTTGCAGAGTAGGCAGCAACTCTTGCGTGCACTGTACACGGTTGGCGCCTTCGGTGTGTAGACAAGGAGTTGGCGCGGTTGTGATAACTTAATGGAACTTTTTAGTTGAATTCCGAGGTGTGGTTGAGTAGTGACTTTGCGGTCCCCAATTGGTACAAGAGTTCATCTTGTCAGTAAGGGGAAAGTTCGGATTGAGCTTATGGTAAGAGGTGGGCGAGAGTGCGGGTGGTATTCTATTGATGTGGGATAGGAGGGTTGTCGAGAAGCTTGACTCATCCATTGGTTTTTTCACCATCTCGGTTCTGTCCCGGAATACAGAGGATAGTAAAGAATGGGCTTTGGCAGGTGTGTATGGGCCTAACGATAGTAAACTTCAGAGAAAGCTTTGGTCAGAATTATATGTGGGTTGCTAAGTGGCCAGTGCCGTGGTGTATTGGAGGGGATTTGAACGTGGTCAGGGTTACGTCGGAGAGATTGGGTGGGAGTAGATCAGTGAAATGAAGCAGTTGAGTAAGATATTGCGAGTTACTTAGTGATCGTGTTCGGTCAACTCTATTCCATGTAGCGGATATACTAGAAACATATAAAATGTTGCTAGCATGACCTTGGACGCCAACTTGGTTGTGACATCCTCATATCATATCAGTATAAAGTTTCCCATGAACGGAACCATTATCACTGTAGTTGGTGAACTTGATGTTGAGGAAGAATGCATTATGTTTTACTCCCAAGATTTGTTCACAAGTGATGTCCCTACCTTGATAGCGACCCCGTCAACCCAAGCTTCTTTTTTTTTTTGGATGAATGGTAATAAATTAAAGAAACAAACAAGAAATACAAGTGCTTAAAGCTCCTCGCAAGCGGCAATGGAGTGTGAAGAAGGCGAAATCGTTGGCTCGCCGGTTGGGAAGCAAGACCCTAATTCTGGGCTGGGTTCTCTCGGTGAGAAGAGTGATCTCCGGTCTTCTGTTCAGGGGGACTCTCTCCTCTCTTTAGAGATGGTTCAACTTAGGGAAGAAGTTGCCTGTCTTAAACAAGCTCTCCATTCGGCCAAGCTTGCTGGGCCTGGGATGGGTGGTTCAGGCCAGGGTTTTATTCACCCTGCTTCGAAAGCCAGAGGAGGCAGAGACAGAGAAAACGTGCTTCATACGCCAGCGGTCGAAGATCGGCGAAAGTTGGTCTAGTCCTATACTATATATAAAGCGAGTAGTGACATCGCAAGAGAAAAGCATTTTTTTTTTAGTATTATTCTCAAAGCAAGAGATTCAAGTAAGAACCAGCAGAACTTTCTCATCATCGGTCAAGTGAGGTTCGGCCTACTCTGAAACTCGCTTATTCCTCTATAACACTTTATTCTGTCTATTCCTTTCTAACAGTTAGTTACTGGTCCGACTACCAAACTCTCTTTGCTCAATGAAAAGGGAAGGTAGTCTACCCGCATCGTCAAAGAAGATATCATGATGCTACCATTACCAACAACCACCTGATCATGCCCCTGAGATTCTTAAGCCTGTGAGAGAACGCTGGGATCGGCAGAGGAGAGGGGACGAAGGAGAGTTGGTTCGTGGCACCAGTATCAGGATATCACGGAGGATCGTACCCAGATGAAAGATGCATCGCAGCAAAGGCTGGTCGTAGATCAGGTGTCTGTCGGAGCCGGTGGGGCATAGCGTAGATTGCAGTTCACAGCGGAGTTACCATAATTATTGCAGATCTGACATGGAAGACGCGAATCACCAGTTGGAGGAGCACCAAGGACGCCATCTCCAGGCGAGTTGAGATACCCGTCCACGGTCACGTGGGCCGTTATTACCGCCATGCCCACGGTTATTGCCGTCATTCGGACGGTTACCGCCCGTGGACAAGTCCTCCTGATCGTAGAGCAACCTCGATCCGAAAGGAAAGCCGTTGTTTGGGATTGGTCGTGAGTAGCACCATGGAGGCGACTGAGGTCTTGTTCCTGACTTAGTAGCATGGATCGTAATCCATCAAATGTAGGAGGATTCTAACGTGTAGTAATCGACGTGATGAACGATTCATAGTCGTGACCGAGTCCACCCAAAGAATAGAGAACAAGATCGGGGTCAGACACGGGTTGATTAATGGCCGAAAGAGAATCCGCCAGGAAGAACTAAGTAAGTAGGAGATGTCCTCATCAGGTAAGCTGAACCTCTTGCTTTGAAGGTAGAAGAGCTAGCTACCATTTATCGAATACATGGGACCTTTCCTGATAGGGTAAGGCTTAGAGAAAGACCCCTTCCAGGGTGTCTGCTTCAAAGTGCAGGCTTGTCTTGACGTTATCCAGGGGAGCTTCTTCAATTGCACCCTACTCTTCCCTCTGTTCCTAGGAAAGCAAGGCAGCTGTGAGGCTGTGGATACCCCAGTAGGTCTACGTAAGCCTTTTATAGACAAAGATCCAGGAATGCCTTCTTTCTCTCCTCCCCTCATCTTTCATCTCCGACATAGGTAGATCTCGTACCTCACTCATCCTTTCGTCCCTTTCATCACCCAAGGCTGACAACAAAGAAATGCCCGCTTGATTGAACTTACCCTTCTTGGAAGCCTTAATAATACGGGGTTCTTTTAAGAAATTCTTTTTCAACTGTACTGACTTAGACCACAGCAGACGTGGCTTAGGCTTAGGCCTCCTTCCTCTCAAGTGAGACCCGTACCAACCATAGGATATCTCATAAGAGAGTGGAAATACCAGGAAATCTCCTTCTTTTTTTTTTTAATTCACTCCTCATTAAGAAAACCACTTCTTTTCCGGGAAGCGCTAGTTAAAGTTAATGAAGTCAAAAAGTTCAAGTGGTTGATTGACAAACTATTCTGGTAAGCACAGGTTCTTATTGTTCCTAAAGCTCTTGACCTCGAAGCCCCTATTAGTAAGGCCTTTGAGCAGGCGCCTACTCCGGGGTTAGGGTCAAGGGTCGGTCGAGCTACTTCGTCTCCTCTCACTTCTATTTCCATGCCCAAAATCTTTGGTATGCCTTTTCCTGGTAAGAAGTAATGGGAAAGTAGATAGGGAAATCTAGGGTTCAATATCCCCTATGTTGAAGAAAGGGGCAGATGCTTCCCTCTAAACCGGTATTTCATAGATAAGGGTATAGTCTCACTCCTTATATCGAGGGGTTTTGAACTCTCTTTTCATTTAGCTTTCTGCTTCAAGTTCGCCAGCGTCTTTCTCGCCAGTCCGTTGTCTTGCAAAAACCCATGCTGATAGTTTATTCCTCACGTTCCGGGAAAATAACCTCTCCAGAAAGAAGCCAGAGTGGCCATAGTCACCGTAGTCAAAGACTTAACACACGTAACTCCAATTCACAACTTTTATACGACAGAGCGGGTAGAGTAAAGGTAGAAAAAAGGAGAAAAAGAGTGCATCATCGGGGTGGGATTACGCCATCCATCCCGGCTTGGCCTAATAAGAAAACAAATGAAGACCACCTCTCCTTCGCAAACCGAATACTTGACTCAATGGGAATTGCATAATTTATTTGACTCCCGACTCCCTAAACTAATATTGCCCTTCCCCTCACTGCCGCTCGCCTCCTCCCTAAACGATAGGCCAAGGGTGCTGCTCTGCTCCGTATCTCTCTCCTGGGGAACCTTCCACCCTGTCTTTTTATCCCGACGGGGGCATAGCTAGCTTCTTTTTGGTTAGCGTAGGGATGTCTATTCAAGGATTCAAAGCTTTATACGGTTTCTACCCGCAGTCTGATTCCGTTGAGTCAAGATCCCCGGTAGCCTTGAGTGAATGACCTAAGCAACGGGTAGATGTATGGTTGGTCCACGCCCCCTCGATGCATTCCGTAATCCGTTACTGGATAGCCCGCCCGATACCTCTCGCCTCATCATCCCCCCCGAGGCCCCCACGCACGGGCCCCGGAAGCGTATTAGATTCTAGTCTTCCCCCGGTCAATGACTGTTCACATGATGGACATTTCTTAAAGAATGGTGATTAGTAAAGGAAGATCAATCAATGAAAGGAAAGATCAATCCGAGAGGGTGCACAGAGGAGAGGTTAATGGTTGAAGGCTGGGCCAATAAAGAAATGAAAAGGTGGGCAAGGAAGGCTCAACTAGCTAGATGGGCCACCGCTGATGAGTAGTGATCCGATCTTTGATCTTGTCAATGGGTTGATGGCAAACTTCTCTTTTATCCCACCCGGAATAAGATAGAATTAGGGTGGATGTTGACCGCTTTATCTTAGGGGTTATCTACCCTTCTAATTTCATTCTCACCCTACCCGTATTGAATGAAGGTTGGTATGAGCATGAAAACTGCGATTCAAGGTTGTCCTTACCATACCTAGCTCTCCCTCAGGAAGATGGATGCCATTCATTTTGAGACAAAGGGCTTGACTTCTATCGGGTCAGTGTTGAGGGAGAGTACACCAACTAGTTGGCTATGTAAAAAGAGAGTGGGCTAAAGGGGCTTTTTCTGACCTAGAATCACGAAGATGTCGACTTTGCGCTATGCCCGATCTCAGGATTGCTTCGATTCCTTGACGCTATGTGGGATAACTCAACCAAGCAATCGGTGGTTCATCAGAGGATGCAATTTTTGAGAGAAAGCAAGGAGAGTGGGAAAGCTAACCCGTTCGCTGAATCTGACCTTCGTCCAAGAGTTCGGGCTGCTACGCGAGGAACGTGCTTTCTGACATCGAGTTTCAGCTATGCCAAGAGATCACTACTTTGATACGGTCGGTTCCATTGGTCATTCTTCAGGAGTAGTCCCGAAACTTAACTAGTCAATTGATAGGATCATTGCTAAACCATTGGGTTCCTCGCGATCGGATAGCGCATAAGAGGGCATTTTATGAATGAGAATCTTCTCTTTCTACACTGACGACATATTCTCTCTCTTCCTTCCTTGCCCGCTATCTGACTGCCGAAGAGAGCAAGAGCTGACGATCTTTAAGACGAAAAAGAGTCCGCATGATTGTCTGCTCAACCCAAGTAAACCCGAATGGGCTAACTTCATAGCCCGGTCACTCTAACGGAGGCTTTCTACCTGATCATAGTTACGCAACTCCGACGCTAGGCCTCACTCCATTTAGATTGAGTGAGTCATTGGGTGATCTCCTGCCTCTGGATTGCCTACCAAATACAACTGGGGACATAGAAAGGACCAGGCCCCTTTCCTTCTATTGTGCGTGCCTATCTGTTAGTCTTATTCAGTACTTTCCCTTTCTGTCTTTGATCTTCTGTAGACTAAGTAGGATTGTAAACTTACTAAAGGCCTTGTCCTACTCTAATACAAGTAAGTAGCTAAGGCTACCTTAATCCCCTTAAGTAAGGATTTAGAAGCTCAGGAGCAAGAGTCACGACCTGGGACGAGAAGTCTCTATGTCAAAGCTTATGAAAGATAAGTACTGGCGCTTCTAGCCCTAAAGGCTTTTCACAGACTCATCTCGCCGGCTAAATTCTATTCTCTGTCCTACATCCTATGACCCCTAAGCAGACCAATCTTTCTTAGCGTACTGAGCCTACCTATTCAAGAGAACAGAGACTAGCGTCAATGGTATTCATTCTTCTTTCGTCAGTCATCCGCCAGGAAAAACTTCGGTGAATGGTCATTCTCGAGTAGAGATTCCTACGAATGGGATCTCTTCCGTCACGAGATGGGGCCAGAAGAAGGATCGAAATTTCTCGTTCAGACAGAGATGATAATCAAAGACAATGTTGTCCTTACTGCTTCCATGCCTTCTCTCAAGGGGATAGCCCAAACCCGGCCTAACTCCTTTAAATGCTTTACGCGTTCCCGCACCGAAGCTCAGGGGTGAAAGAAATCGTAATGTTCAAACTAATCCAGTAATAGAATGAATTCCAACTCTCCGACCAGACTGATCCCACTCCTAAACCACGAGAGGAACGAAAGCAAGATGGAAATGCCCTACCTTTTAGAAAGACTAAAAGGCCTTCGCTCGAATGTCGTTCCCAGGGCCTTCTTCCATAAGTAGGATCCCCTACTTAAAAAAAGAAGTAAGGACGATGGTGGAGTGAAAAGAAAGGCTGAGCCTCCTCGTGTGGTACAAGAAAAGAGCCCAATGCAATGATAAGAAATTCAATGATCAGAGATGGATTGCACGTGTAATCATAGTCAAAAAGCGAATATTGATTGAGTCAAGCTCGTGAAAGCTATATCTAATAGGGGCAGGTACAAAAGCGAAGATCAATTAATGAATTGTAGAGATCTAGTCGGTATCCATTGATTAAAGAAGAGGCAGTGAACAAAAGAGATTCGAAAGAAGTCGTGCTGTACGGAGAGATGGAGTACTTCACCCTAGAGCAATTCGCCTTGTGCATTGAATATTGTAAACAATGGCTGCTTACCAAAGAAGCCAAGGCAGCCTTATTAGCTCTATCCAATGTAGTCAACTTGGATTTCAAAAAGATCATTTTGGAGCTGGACTCTTTCTCCTATCATTTCTTATATTCACGAGCTCCTATCCAAGCTGGACAACTGGCTTGTTCAAAAAGTATCCAGAAGTGCCAATTCTTGGACACATAACCTCGCTTATTGGGCAGCATCCTGCTCTTGTACAGGTTTCACAGGAAGCATTCCCACGGATAAGAACCCTCTGCTATCTCTTTGGCTCGACAGCAGAATGGAGAGCGATGTTCCGCCTCTTTCTTAAAAAGCTCTCGCTCATTCATTTCACTGAACCAGAACCCTTCCACCAAGAAGACAAGCGGAGCGATCAGTGTGATCAAGCGGGCTATCATGCTTTTTTCTGGCTTCTGGCCTATACAGATCAGGTTGTTTTGTTTGGAGGGCGATCAGTGGGATCCCAATTCCTCGTTTTTGACATGCTACTCACGGGGAAAGTGCCATTTGTTGGTTTTCCAATGGGGAGGGGAACAACCAATCGAATGATCTTTAGTGCTCTCGCCTTACTCAGTAGGCCCGGTAATAGCTATCAGTCTTTCTCTGCCCTGCCTTATCTTCTTTCACTCGATCTACACTACCTCCATGTATTGATATTGGGTCGGCATGGGAATCCGCTATCGAATGGGGTTCACTCATAGCTGTAGGAGAAGTGCCCGGCAAGCAAATCTCTAGCTTTTCCTTGGCAGTCCTAGTTGCGTTGAATTTGAACTGCTTATCTCAGACCTTCTTCTCCCCCTCTAGCCCGTTGGTGAGGAGTTGAGGGAAATTCAAGTCTTTTTATCCTCGCCGGGGACTTCCTGCCTGTAGTACCTTCCTCACTCCTCTTTCGTTCTTGCAAGGCATCCGTTCCTGCCTGGAGTTCTTTGCTACTGCTTTGAATCGTTCCTGCCTGGAGTTCTTTGCATGCCGTTAAGTAAGGGGATGAATTTGAATAGCCTTTCTGCTTTTCATCCTTCTTTGCTCTTCTTCTTTTCATATTCTTCTGTCAACCCCGTGATTTTCGACTGAAAGAGTCATTAAGAGAGGACCGAACGGATGGAAGAGGCAGGTGACTAAAGCAGTTAGATGAAGGGCGGGTTACTGAGGAGAATGGCCTATTAGAAAGGCAGAGCCTACGGGCTAACAAAGAAAGGGCGGCAATGGGATGGATTTGCTCCTAGCAGCAAGCACTAAGGACTATGAAAGCTCTTTCCAAGCGCATCCTGGCTACAGAAAAATGACAGTAAATAATAGGTAGCAAGAGAGCTAGGAAACATAGAAAGGAAAGCGGGTAGGCAAAGAACATGCTGATTCAGAGAATTGCACAAGAGAGACAGGACCCCGAGATGCTATTACAGACATCAGAAAGCACAAGGAGCTCATGGCTCGGAAATGGATTGGTTTTTTCTCATCCTCGTAGGTGAGAAAGACTAGCTATTCGACTAACAAGGTTCATCGAAGAAGAACCCATAGGAAAGAAAGACGTAAGAAAGACGACCTCGAGATACTAGCTCTGGATCATAGAGCAGGGAACTCCTAGCTCAGAGCTCAAAACTTGCTCTCATAGCCAACAGGAAAGACCTTTAAATGAATGAAAAAGTGCTGATTCTATGATCGAAACTACTGATTCGTCTTTTCACCATCCAGGAAAGAGGTCATATTCATTCTCATCCTTACTGCCAGTTCTCGCCAAGCCATATCATAACATTCTCGAAAGCTAAGCTCTTCTCGACCATGAAGTCAAGTGATGAAGAGGAGGAAGCAGTCGGTAAAGCAGCCGTTGAAGCAGTCACATATATTGAATATCTAGATGAAGGCCTTCGTGATCGAGACCTAGAAGCATACCCCTCATCAAGGGCTGCTCTTCCAACTTCTGGTACATAGACAGATCCATCCGCAAGGGTAGATGCTTCATAAGTTTACTTCTTTGAGCACCAGCTTACCGCTTCCTTCTATCTGTTTAAGCACCACCCACACCACTGGGCCTTTTTGTACCTGCACCAGGCTATCTTCCTCTATAAAGATCCATATCTTATTGAACGGGATCCAAATCCGAAGTGGAATCTGACGGTAAGGGCAAAGGTACAAGCACCTTAGTTTCGTAGATCCTGCTACAAGAGATCTCAAATTTTTCAATTCAGAATCGACCAAAAGTCCAATCAAAATGAAGGGACCCTCCTCATCCCAGCCCGACCCACTCCTGGCATTTAAAAAGAGTCTTCCACAAGGAGAAAAAGAACACAAGACCCAATGAGATCTACTAATTCGATTGCAGTCTTTTTATAAAATTATAAAAGAGGACTAAGACTGATACCTTGCTTGTCTAATATGAATATCATAGGATATCCTATGTTATTCCATAGAACGAGAAGGAAAAGGATAAGATGCCAGGTCTGGTAATATAATAAAAAAAAAGAAAAACCGATGCATAAAAATGTTGATACAATCAAAAATAGATAAAGGGCTCTCCTTTCGTATCTTGCGATAAAGAGAGAGGAAATAGGAGAAATTCACCAGCAACAAACTAAGCGCAAGAACCAAAAAAATCTATAGTTCTTAACTACTCTTTCATTCTACCTTACTACGTACTTACTTCATCGGTCATCAACTTTAAGGCCTCTGACTCTCTCTTCTCTAGTCGTCTAGTATCATACTCTTATTCAGATTATGATTTTCATTCATTCAATGAAACTTAAATTTGCTTGTCTAAGGTGTGTTTCGAGGTACAGATCACCAAAGACGGGAGTTAGTTTGTTCAAGTCAATAAGAGGTAAAGTCTCGCTTAAGTGTTCTGTGGTATCTCCCGAGCAATAGATGAAGAGGGTCTCTCGCCGGGGTCACTCTCAATATAAGTAGGAACATCTTTGTGCACAGCTGATTGTGTAAGAGAATAGGTTCCTTCTATTCTTCCTAGAGGCAAGAGAAGCGTGCTATTCTTTGTCCTCCAAATCTCGTAAGAGAATAAAGAGAATATAGGGCTATTTCCTCCATTAATGGGTGTCCTTTTCCCCCTCGTGATTGGGGTTCCGTACTTGCTTGTCTGATACTTTAATAATGTTCGCACTCTCTTTTGTTTAGTGTAAAATCCTGATCCCAGCTGACCCCAGAATCAAAACCTTCTTGTTCTAAAGGCATGGCTCTCTCGCATCTTATTCTACTACTTCTTTTGTAGAGGAAGTCAGTCGTGAATCTCGGTCTAACTTTGTTACCTTAGCCTGGAAAACAGCCTAGTTTCCTAGGCCTCCTTCTATCCCGATATTGCGCCAAGCCCGGCACCCCTGATTGTGTTACGGATTCTGTTGCCCAAGAACAATCAAACTGTTCGTAGCTCTAATTGCGTGATCGGCTGTTAGGACGATGGGGACGATAGAGAGTCCTCTAGCCCGGTCCCGTCCTTGCGTCCTTGTATTCCGATT
>MKEJ01101262.1:0-2500 GCA_001753735.1 Embelia ribes | reverse complement strand
CGGATTGCAAGGCTGCATAAAGGTTTTCTTAGTAGGTATAACATTTCCATGAAAATAAAGCCTGAGAATTATTATCAGATAAGTCATGCTCGAGAAACAGATTAATTCTCAACAGATTTGACAGTAAGCATTAAGACTGGCGATGAGATAAGGTATAATGTGTCCCTTGGTTTCTATCAATCATGGGAATTAGTAATGAGGGATGAATCACTCCTACTGGTAGAAAAAGATGCTGATATGAGCAAAAAAATCTTGGCCTTCAATTTGTAACCTCTAAATAACCAGTTTTCTTTCCTTCTCTCTCTTTTTTTAAACCTGCTTCAGCGTGCTGCTCAGGGGTGCAAAAGGTGGTTCAATTTTCCGTTCCAGTTCAGATGGTACGAGAGGTATATGCCTCTCACCAATATTAGGGGAAGTGAGTGCTTTGGTATCATGGTTCTCTCTATCTCTATAACAAGTTTAACGGGTGATCGTATGATATATAACATCCCACTCAAATAGTTTAGTTTTTAGATGAGATTGTGGCGTAATTTTTAACCTAATAAAAAAAAAGTAGAGACCACAAAGGTCTTGGCTTCAAGTGTCAAAACCGTTCAAATATTGTTGAACATGTTGACTTATAAATGAAATTAGACTCCCGTTAGGGGAAGTGGAAGATATAGAGTAACATTTGCCCCAGGCGAGCAGCTTGATTAGTCAACAAAAGCACACTTAATCAAGGTTAATTGATTAAAAGAGAGAATGAGGGAATAGTGAGTAGCGTAGCCACAAAAGACTTAGTCAAATGATATAGTTTAGAAAATTACACTTCTTCCCCAGGCTTTCTAGTTTTATCAGCTGACATCTAAAATAAAATTAGGTCCTCACATAATTAAAGATATAATTTTGGTTAGGTAACAGTTCATCTTATTGTCATTTTAGAAATTCAAACAAGATAGACAAAATAGAAGGAATTGGAGCATTCACACCAATCTTTCTCATTTATTTTCTTAATCTCACTTTCTAGAGAGACATTTCTCTTACTAGAGATCACTATTTTAGAAACTGTCCACACAAGTATCTCTATAAAATTTGATACTACAAATTATTCGAATAGTATACATTTGACGTAACATATGTAAAAAAATTATTTTCTCTAACCTCAACTAGTTTATGTTGTTTTGGAGAAAAAAAATAATACTTTCATACAAAAATTATGAACAGTAAATCTATCTACTTAGAAATTACTGTAGCATTATCCTAGATTTCTGGGAAATAATAAATATAATCACTTGACATGAAGCAGTTCTCATCTTTGATTTCTCATTTGAGAAATCAATTGGGAGTAATCCTTCTTATGAAAAACTGGTATGAATGCTCCATAATTTCACAAATTAAACTACTTCAAAGTTACATTAAACAATAATAATTTAGAGTTTTCACAGGAACTTACATGAGCAAGTGTCACTTCACTGACCCTGAAGAAGAGCAAAAGGAAAAGAGAAAAAACCAGTCCAAAAGCAGACATCTTTAGCTGCTTTGATGTGTACTTAGCCTTCTAATTTGCAGAATTTGAGATGGGTTTTTGAGATTAGAGTGCTTTTAGTGAAAAATCTGATGTGGGTTCTTTTCTACTATGATGTTTTTGATTTGGTAGGTGATTGACAATTAGGGGGGGGTTGGGGGTTAAAGGGGTTTTAATGGGGATGAACTGTCATAGAGGTGTTGAATTGAGGGAGGGGTCTCTCTCTTGAGAGAGAAAGAGAGAGAGAATGTGATGAGCATTTGGATGTTTGTGAAAGGCTTTTGTGCTTGCAGAGTAGCAAGGGAAAGTGATAATCAAGATTTGGATCACCATAGCAAGTATTTTTACCAACACCCTTAAAAGTACATTAGGCAAACGTGTCATCATAGTAATGGTTTGTAACTAAGTCACCGCTTCATAAAGCGGAGCATGAACGTATAGTTTCAAGAGGTGTTCACTTTATCCGTCGGATTTGATCTAATATGATCCAGAAGATTAATTGTCTGCAAGCCACAGATTTAGCGCAACAGTAAGAATTATTACATGTTGAATATGAGGAAAAATTTAAGATTCACATTCGACCGGACCGTAAGAGTATATGGATATTGGTCGGGTGCGAATTGACTACGTTCTTCTGGCAATAGACTGCCTTGGTACATCAATCGTCTAACATTGTTACCAGTATATGATCGGATAGCGGGCAGAGTAGACAATGTTGTGTACAGACATGACCCGTCAAGTTCAGTACAAGTCAGGCAAATCTGGGGGCAGTGGGGCACTCACCCGGATGATTTCTAAAGAGGATTGCTAGGTGCAGAAGTGATAAATATCTAGGGTTTGTTTGGTTCAGCGTTTTACCAAAAATTCAGCTTATTCTTATTTAGAAAATAATTGCATACGTCTAGCTTAAAATTTTCAGCTTATTTAGACTAAAACAGCAAATAAGCTCAACTTAGAAACTTAGCTGCCAAGCGTTGTCCAATTTTTAAGCAAAAA
>MKEJ01101259.1:0-12743 GCA_001753735.1 Embelia ribes | reverse complement strand
AAACCGCGTTTTTCTTGTAGTGATAGTTTGCGAATACTACTCTGACCTATACAAATCATGTGGATTACCGGTGCTATACCAACCTTTACAACTTTTATAGAATAAGATAAAAAATTTCACACTTTTGAGTAATACATATGAATACAAAGATATAGCACCATGGCAAAGAGAGAACAAATTGAACTTAAAAGCATATAATAAATGTATGGCTTGAAATGCATGACAAATCTTGAGGTGTCAATAAGCCTCCCAAAGACCTCTTTTCATAGTCTTTGATCCGTTGCACAATATATTGTAGGAGGAGCCTTCAATTCAAATTTGAATTGTTTTCATGTATATACGATGAAACTTTTAATTCAAATGTAAATTGTTTCTATATCAAATAAAAATCTTGCATATCAACTTGAATAGCTTTCATATAATATTGCAACATATGTAGAAAATATCCACATTTTATATTTCTGGTCATCGAACGAAATCTGTACTGATGTTGCTGTGTCCAGATTCCAATTATCCGGTGGTAGGATATGGTTGCCAGTTGTTTGGACTCAACCTCTGATTTTTCTGTCTCTATTCAGTTTACAAACATTTTGGAAATCTTTTCATTTCCAGCTTCTTCGATATATTTGATGATGAATTGTTTTGAACATATTTGAAGTCTTTGAAACCATCTTTTCTTTGGTCAATCACAAACTTCCATAGGATTTGATTTTTGTACACTTTAGGACCTGTTGTTTTGAAATATTTTACATTTTCATTGGAAAGTCTTCCCGATCATGACAATTAAGTCTGTAGCTTTAACTTTTTTTTTTTTGGAATTTTGTAGCTTTAACTTTGATCCTCAAGTGTTGCAATCTTGACATTTAAGTTCATAGTTTTTCATTCTGCCTTTTATTCTGAAATTTTACCGAAATCTAACCAAGCAAGTTATTTTCGTACAATAACATTATGAAAATTCTTACTCCCTTCGTCCATGAATAGTTATATTTTTTTATTGGACACGTGATTTTAGACAAAACGAGAAAATTACTTTTAGAAATTGAATTAAAACAAAATGACCAAATGCACTTGTAGGATTTTTAATCTTATTCTAGTATCTATTAATTATTGGGGGCAACATTTATAGTTTTATAAATTTTACAATAATTTGACATAATTTTGTAATTATTTTTGGACAATGAAAGGAGAAAAAATTTGTTATTATTTGTAAACGAGAATAATAATATAATAATCATTAGTCATTACATTTGTTCATCAAAATCAAACCACCTTTTGAGCTCTTATTCTCTCCCATACCTCTCTAATGAGGAATAAAATTTGTGAGGTCAATCAGGTGCACAAGAGCATAATCCAATATTTTTCATCAGGCATTCTCAAGACCATTTAGTTAATCACGAAAAATCTCATAACAACCGATGTATTAAGCTCAATATATAAACTAACTATAATACATAATGCACACATGTGAACTTCATATGCTTTTCAACTATATGTCAACTGTCATAGTTAGTTTGTATGTAAATTCGTATACAAGTATACAAAAATTATTCTCATTTATAAAATTTATAAAAACTGTACACACGCGTTAGCTTCATACATTGTGCACTTATGCTATGCGTCCAACATCGTTTGTTTTCCTATGCTAGTATATAAAAAATATTTTCATCTATAAAACCTACAAAAGCTAATGGAAGCATAATTTTCCTCTCAAATAATTAAAAAAAAAATTAGGCTACAATACACGCCTTCATTATTTTTTAAATGACTTTATAGATTAGGATACAAAAATAATGAAAATTATTAGTACAAAAATACATATTAAAGTAACCCTTATTAATACTCTTATATTGTCAGGAAATAAACATATTTGAAAAATGCGAATGTAATTAATGAAAAGAATAATTTGAATAATGTGTCAATTTTTATTGTCTAAATTATGAAAAAACCACTTATTTATTTTATTTTACTTAAAAATTACTTGAAAAGGATTGGCGAGATACTAATTAAAGAAATGAGATATGGATGCCTTCACCGTCACTCGCAAGGTCCCAAACGTGTCACAAGAAACAGATGACGGACCCTTCCACGAAATTCCCAAAATACCCTCTCCTCTGCCTTCACGCATCAGCCCCAAAAGCGCCATTTTACTTGACCAAAAACCGAACACCCTAACCGAAAGAAGAAAAAGAAACCGCAGTCGCCGGAGAGAGAGAGAGAGAGAGAGAGATGGTATCTGATTCGGAGCTGGTGGGGCGGCTGAGAGAGTTCCTGTCAACGTCGGATTTGACCACCACTACCACCGCCACCGTGCGCCGCCGCCTGGAGGAGGATTTCGACATCGATTTGTCGGAGAGGAAGGCCTTTATTCGCGACCAAATCGATCTTTATCTGCAGAGCCAAACGGAGGAGCAGAAGAATGAAGATGATGACGTGGATGGGAATGGGGGTGATGAGGACGGGAGGGTAAAATCGGAAGAACAGGAAGAGGAGGAGGAAGAAGAAGAACCCGAACTTGTAGCCAAACCCAAGGCCGAGGTCGAGGCCACGGCCAAGGACAATGTAATGAACTCCCAAGAAGATGAAGAAATTGTGAATTCGGTCGTGAAGGGTTTGACGCCATCCTACGCGCTGGAATCGAGCCTCGGGGACTGCTGCCGTGCTGCGGGAATCAGGCGGGAGGCGCTGCAGCGGGTCACGGGGAAGTCCCTCGATGGGCTGCCTTTGGATGGGTTTGATTACGAGTCGATTTTCGGGCAGTGCTGCGAGATGCCGGTAGGGTACGTGCAGATTCCGGTGGGGATAGCGGGGCCGCTATTGCTTGACGGAAGGGAGTATTCGGTGCCCATGGCGACCACGGAGGGGTGCCTGGTGGCTAGCACGAATAGGGGGTGTAAGGCGATTTACGCTTCCGGAGGGGCCACGAGCGTGTTGCTGAGAGATGGGATGACAAGGGCGCCTGTTGTTAGGTTCGGGACCGCTAAGAGGGCTGCGCATTTGAAGTTTTACTTGGAGGATCCTCTCAATTTTGAGACCTTGGCCCATGTTTTCAACAGGTTTGTTTATTTCTTTGTTCATCAGTTCATGTCTTTATAACAAAGACAAAATTGAAGGTTGATGTTCTCTAAGGCATAGCAAATATATGGAAATATACCCCTGTGATACTATAAATTATATGGAAAATGATCCATGACAACAATCATGCATCAAACTATACAAATTATCGGAGATTCTACTTGAGGGAAAAGACAAGCGTGCATAATGTAATCGTGTAGGTGTTTGTACAGCTTTTGTTCATGATTTTTTGTATCATACTCTACTGTTTATGCGCGATGGATCTGATCCATCTTGAAACCTGAAAATGCTCCTTGATGTGGTTTGGGGGTTTCATATGGATCTCCAATAATTTGCAAACAAGGAAAACCACAATGGGCTATGCTTTGTGCATCGTAAAGTGACCCTCTTGAGATCCAAAAGTGACCATTTATGTTGTATATTGGCACGCTCGTGTGTCAATTATCCATCTGAGTGATTGTTTAGACCCTCATCACGAATCAGGCCTTGTCCATTGTTTTTGCATTGTCATTAATGATTCGTTGTGTGAATTATTGAAATTTTGTTGCTTGGGTTGTGATTGCAGTTCTAGCCGATTCGCTAGGCTCCAGAGCATTAAGTGTGCAGTTGCCGGGAAGAACCTCTATACGAGGTTCACTTGCAGCACAGGGGATGCTATGGGAATGAACATGGTTTCGAAAGGTGTGCAGAGTGTTTTGGATTTCCTTCAGAACGATTTCCCTGACATGGATGTTATTGGAATATCTGGTAAATTCTTTCTTTTCACTCAGAATCTGTTATTTACTCTGTTTTCATTTTATATTCTTGTTTATTGGATGCTATATGATACAGCCTCCATTCTAAATTTAGGAAGCAGACACGGTATGATTATAGAAACAGGAACTGGGCAATGTGTTTTTGAGAAATTATGGGGCCTGTGGAAGCGAAAATATATGCTTCATAATCAAACAGGGTAAATATAAGGAACTTGCTTTAGTTGTCTTATTTTTTATATTAGAATCTACTATCACACTTATGAGACAGGAGAATTCAACCACAATGGTAGTTACATCTTATGATAAAATACGTTGTATGACAGGGAAATTGCCGGAGTTGTTAGGTTCCCATTTAAAAAAGGGTCACTTTTATTCTGTTTATGCGAGTTTGTTAGTAGTTAGGAAACTTGTAAATGAGTTTCCAATGAGACTTCCAGATAAGAAAAAGAGTTTCTGTATTGGAGCGGAAACACTGGACATGTTATATGAGAGTTTTGTGACTGTAACTTATTGTGGTGGGTCATTAACTTTTCCTTTTCCCTTAACCTTAGGAAACTACCTCATCACCCTATACCAACATTGTGTGCCTACTGCATTACCCCGAAGGGGTTTCTAAATCTCGTTTTGCAGGGAACTTCTGCTCAGACAAGAAGCCCGCAGCAGTAAATTGGATAGAGGGAAGGGGGAAATCAGTTGTCTGCGAGGCAATAATCAAAGAGGAGATTGTGAAGAAAGTCCTTAAGACAGATGTTGCTTCCTTAGTGGAGCTTAACATGCTCAAGAACCTCACAGGCTCTGCTATGGCTGGAGCACTCGGTGGCTTCAACGCCCATGCCAGCAATATTGTCTCTGCTGTATATATAGCCACTGGCCAAGATCCAGCTCAAAATGTTGAGAGTTCACACTGCATCACAATGATGGAGGCAGTCAATGATGGAAAGGACCTTCATGTCTCTGTTACTATGCCTTCTATAGAGGTAAGTAGTTGATAATATTATTTTCTGTGACATAGATGCGGTGCTACATTATCTTGTAATACGTGTTTGAGGGGGAACCTGAAGTCTTAAGATGGAGATTCCTACCTAAACTCGTGGAATTTTATGAACTGTGGTTTTTTTTGTGAAATGAGAAGTTTTAGGTAGACCGGATTAATCTGAGATTGAAGTTCTCGGTTGCCCCACCAAAACTTTTCTTTATTTGTTTTCTTCATTGCAAGTGTTTAATCCTAATTTGCCCAATCTAGTACCAGACTCTACCTGAGAAATTTGAATCCATGCTGACATTAGGTTACCTGATTTTAAAAATAGTCATGGCACATTCAAGAGTAGGAAAAGAGGCATACAGATGGGTTGTATGTTCATATTGGCTGTATACTTACAGGTAGGTACAGTAGGAGGTGGTACCCAACTTGCATCCCAATCAGCATGCCTCAATCTGTTGGGCGTAAAAGGTGCAAATAAAGAGTCCCCAGGATCAAATGCAAGGCTCCTGGCCACAATTGTTGCCGGTTCTGTTCTTGCTGGGGAGCTTTCCCTTATGTCGGCACTCGCAGCTGGACAGCTCGTCGATAGTCACATGAAGTACAACCGATCCTGCAAAGATGTTTCCAAAGCTTCATCATAAAAAGGACTAGATTTTAAAGAAATCCACTAACAAGGTATACGAAGATATTAAAAAAAAGGAAAAAAAATGAGAAAAAAATGGTCATCGATGGGATGGGGACATAATCGGAATCAAAGAAATAAAAATATATCTAGAAGCCTTTTGATTTTTTACATTTCTTTTTCTCACACAATACGTTGGGGTTAGGGAGTTTTGTGTGTATTATCTTTGTTGGTAAGGTGTAACAGGAATAGGCGAGGTCGGTGGTAATACCACCTATTTTTTCTCGATTATGTATCATTTTTTGTATTTGATATTCTCGTTCGTGTATCTTTTTATATATCAGTTTGGGGTGTCTGGATGTTCTGTCAATTGTATGTACTTGTAATAGCCCCATGAAATTTTAATGAAGGATTTTGTAACTTTGGTTCGCATTCGGTATTAGTGACTTCTCTGTAACGAGTTAGCTGCTTACTGATTTTTGCCATTTGCAAAATTGTGTTTCATATTTGCAGCCTTGAAGTTATTTAGTTATTTTCTCTTGTCATTTTAAAGCAAAGAAAATGCAAGGTTTCTCTATGTTTTCAATTCCTGTTAATTTACAAAGCTACTTTACCCAGATAGAAAAGCAGAAAATCTCAACTTAAAAGTTCATTCAGACCAAAGTATCTAAACCGAAAAGAAGATGAGGTCAAAACTCGTGCCAAAACGAGACCCGTGCATATGGATTCTCACCAAACCAACTAAACGCAATAACATTGTTGAATTCGAATTATAAATCCACGTTTAGTTTGCATTTTCTTGTGACTCGGCGATCTTGTATTAGTTTTCTTTCTCCCGCATTTGCCATTGTGATGGTGATCAAATCGTGTTCTTTTACAAGTACACCAATTGGTCATCCTTGTGCATGATGTTTCACTTCGCAACTTGATCTCCAAAATAAAATTTTAACTTATTAAATGTATTTACAATCTAAATTTAGGTTCAACTGTATTACCGTTGCCCAGTTAAGCTTAACGAATTAGTTGAATTAACCTCTCTATTTACAGAAATTGCAAATACGTAAAGAACCTAAATAATGTTATTGTGTGAAGACATACATAAGTAAAACGCACGAAACAAAGGAAACATGATCTCTAATCCTTTTAATCAATTAAATTCAACTAATACACAGAAAACACTGAAATTTTCTCTTAAATTCATAACCATTTCCTCTATCTCTCTTAATTTTTTCTTGCAACAAAAAGTGTATGAAAGTAATACAAGTATAAATCAAAAAATATCTCTTATAAGAGCAACAATGTTCTGAACACAAACATGTAGCAGACCAAAGAATTTGTTCAATACAAGCTCTCCTCAAAATCTGCTAACAGTGGCTAAAAATAGGATATAAAAGAGACTTGGTCTTTCACCATAGAAACCCCCCTTTCTATTCTCTCTCTTTTATTGTTCTCCACTCAATTCTTATGTTCCCCTTAGTTTTAGGTGGGGAATTTACGTTAGTCATTTCCCTTGGTTTTTCTTCTTTCAAACTTTTTAGTTTCTAAAAACATAGCAAACTCGATCAAAGCTTGTTTACCATGTATGTAGCTTTTCTGATCTAGCGTTGGAGCAATTAGTCATGCAACACAATGTTGTTCATGAAAACAGATTTTAGCTCATAGGTCAAAGAAAAAAGAAGAAAAAGATGGCGTCTTTGTCGACGCAGCCATCGAAAAAGGGAATGCGTACCAATGCCGGGGGAAGTTCTTCTGGCAGCAACCAGGGCAGCCGCAACTCTAGTGGGCAAACTGTGAAATTTGCTCGAAGAACTTCAAGTGGGCGGTATATTAGCCTCTCGAGAGATGACCTCGATTTGTCCGGAGAACTTTCGGGCGATTACATGAATTACACAGTCCATATTCCTCCTACGCCCGACAACCAGCCAATGGACTCCTCGGTTGCTACCAAGGCCGAGGAGCAATATGTATCCAATTCTTTATTCACCGGGGGATTTAACAGTGTTACACGTGCCCATCTGATGGACAAGGTTATTGATTCGGAGGTCACTCACCCTCAAATGGCGGGATCAAAAGGCTCCGCTTGTGCAATGCCAGCTTGTGACGGCAAGGTCATGAAGGACGAGAGAGGAAATGACATAACACCTTGCGATTGCAGGTGAGCTCTCGTTTCCTGTCAAAAAATATCCAAAATGCCTAAAAAGTTTCTGTCTTTCCTACGGCAGCGCAACAAATCCGGGAGGAATTGCAAAATCTTTCAAAATCCAGGATTTCCATCAATTTTTTCATATGCATGCACTTCCACAGAAACAACAATATTTCCATGAAATAAACACTTTAGCGTAACATTTCCATCTAATTCTAAATATTTCCCTTTCCGAGCATACCAAAACACCTCCTTGATGGAACATTTTATTCCGTCGTAATGCTTTCCAAAGAAGATCAATCCGCTTTACGAAACCGTAATGCTGGTTTTTTGTTTTTCTTTCAGATTTAAGATATGCAGAGATTGCTTTTTGGATGCGCAAAAAGATACAGGCCTATGTCCAGGGTGCAAGGAGCCTTACAAAGGTGCGGACTTTGACGACGATGATGTGCCTGATTACTCGAGCGGGGCGCTCTCATTGCCAGCACTGGATGGATCAAAAGGAGACCGTCGAAACATGTCAATGATGAAGAGGAACCAAACCGGAGAATTCGATCATAACAAGTGGTTGTTTGAGACGCAAGGCACTTACGGCTATGGCAACGCATACTGGCCTCAAGATGACATGTATGGTGATGGTGGGGACGATGGGTTACGAGGCGGCATGGCAGAAGCAAATGATAAACCTTGGAGGCCACTAAGCCGAAAAATACCGATCCCACAAGCCATCATTAGTCCTTACAGGTAGCCAAATATATACAATAGACATAAAAGATTTCATCATATGAGAAAAACCCATTTCATCCACAGAGAGTATATGACCAAAATAAATAGTTACAGTAATTATACCAAACCAAGACTCTTACCAAAATATGAATACCAGACAAGGTACTCCCTGAAAAATACAGCTTGAAACTATGTTTACCGCATCAAGTAACAAAAAGTCGCAGTCAAATATTGTAGTTTTTCTGCAACAATACGCAAAGACAGTTCCAGAAAACAAACGAAACAAAAGGTCTCGGTTTCAAACTGTTACTTCCTCAAGAAAAAGACAGTATCATTATGTGACTTTTTGTTACAGTTGAACGTAAAAGCTGTAATTAAAGCTGTGTTTTCTAGAAGTACCTTGGTTTGGTAACTATTTTGAAAGTGACCCCGAATTGGTTAATAATTTTTAGAGCTACAATATTGGCATCAAGAACTCCATCAAGATATATTAATGTAGTTCTCTTTTCCAATAAAAAGTTGACAAATTTGTACGTTCCGCATCTTGTATTATGCAGGTTGTTGATTGTGATACGGTTCGTGGTGTTGGGGTTCTTCTTGGCATGGAGGATAAGACATCCTAATACCGATGCTATGTGGCTGTGGTTCATGTCAGTGATGTGCGAGTTGTGGTTCGCTTTCTCATGGATCCTTGATCAAATCCCGAAGATCACTCCTATCAACCGTAGCACTGACCTTGAGGTGCTGCAAGAGAAGTTTGATATGCCGTCCCCTTCTAATCCAACTGGCCGCTCCGACCTTCCCGGTGTAGACTTCTTTGTATCCACCGCCGATCCTGAGAAAGAACCTCCCCTAGTCACAGCTAATACCATCCTCTCGATCCTGGCTGTCGATTACCCGGTTGAGAAGTTGGCTTGCTACGTATCGGATGATGGAGGCGCTCTACTTACCTTCGAGGCAATGGCGGAGGCCGCAAGTTTTGCTGATTTGTGGGTCCCATTCTGTCGGAAACACGATATCGAACCTAGAAATCCAGAAACTTACTTTTCCTTGAAAGGCGATCCTACCAAGAACAAGTTAAGGACGGATTTCGTCAAAGATAGGAGAAGGGTTAAACGTGAGTACGATGAGTTCAAGGTCCGAATTAATAGTCTACCAGATTCTATTAGGAGAAGATCCGATGCATTCAACGCGAGGGAGGAGATGAAGATATTGAAACAAATGAGGGAAAAAACCGGAGGTGACATCATGGAGATGGAGCCGATCAAGCCCCAAAAGGCCACATGGATGGCAGATGGGAGCCACTGGCCAGGGACGTGGACGGTGGGAGCACGCGAGCACTCGAAAGGCGACCACGAGGCAGTCCTCCAGGTGATGCTGAAGCCCCCGAGCCACGACCCCCTCATGGGGTCTGTGGACGACCAACACATACTGGACTTCACCGATGTAGACATACGCCTCCCTATGTTTGTCTATGTGTCGCGTGAGAAGAGGCCCGGTTACGACCATAATAAGAAAGCTGGTGCAATGAATGCTTTGGTGAGGGCGTCGGCCATATTGTCCAATGGGGCTTTCATACTCAACCTCGATTGCGATCATTACATATATAACTGCAAAGCTATACGCGAGGGGATGTGCTTCATGATGGACCGAGGTGGAGAAGACATTTGCTACATTCAATTCCCACAAAGGTTCGAAGGCATTGATCCTTCCGATCGTTACGCTAATCATAATACCGTCTTCTTCGATGGCAATATGCGAGCCCTTGATGGCCTTCAGGTATGTGAGCGATAACAATTGACTACCACACTCTACCCTCTTAAAATGCTCTTTCTATCAAACTTATGACTGGGAAATAGAATTTTGTTTCATTGAGGTGTTTAGAAGGCTCGGAAATGGAAATATTTCGGACTAAACATGAAGGAGTTGAGGAATTAAAATAGAAATACAGATATAGATTATGTAGCAATGAAGAATACTCAACTATTTAAATAAAAAAATAGTAATAATTTACTTAACAAGTAACTAATATAAAAGCGAAATTCATATTACATGAAGATTACTAAAAACAGAGAAATGTTTCAAGAAACTGATGGAAACTAACCTGTCGACAATTACATGATTCGTACTCGTTCCGTTTGGACACGACATTTAGTTCCTTACATATGACCCGTTCCATGTTTGTTCAGGGGCCGGTTTATGTGGGGACAGGCTGCATGTTCAGGCGGTTTGCACTATATGGATTTGATCCTCCGCAGGCGGAGAAAATACTCAGCCAGAAGCAAACAGAGACCGAGACCGAAAAGCTCTCAACTACTGATTTCGATCCCGACTTGGACATGCATCTGTTGCCTAAGAGGTTTGGAAACTCTGGGGTGCTGGCGGAGTCAATACCTATTGCTGAATATCAAGGCCGCCCCCTCGCTGACCACCCCGCAGTCAAGTACGGACGGCCACCGGGTGCTCTAAGGTCCCCAAGGGAACCGCTTGATTCTGCTACCGTTACCGAAGCTGTCTCCGTCATCTCTTGCTGGTAAAACTATTTACAAATCAAGATCGCATTACTCCTTTTTGGGTTACAAGAAAAAGAATAATAGCAAAATAAATGACAATAAAAGTTAACAAAATTTCATACTTTTTGTTAATTATTATTTATACTTTTTTCTATCTAGTTGTGTACTTTTTTCTCGATTTTCTTTTCTGGTTTATTTTTGATACCCCGTCAACCTATAATTTCTTTTACAGTTATGACGTCACTGATCTTGATGATTGACAACTCGGAAAGTTTAAGCACTTTCGGACAAATTTTTATAGGATATATTAAAATTAGACAAGTTATGAGTCTTATGACCTATATTATGATTCATGTGTGTATTAGGTATGAGGACAAAACCGAATGGGGAGACCGGGTTGGATGGATTTACGGGTCGGTAACAGAAGACGTGGTGACAGGGTACCGTATGCACAATCGTGGGTGGCGATCCGTCTACTGCATCACCAAGCGAGACGCTTTCCGTGGCTCAGCTCCTATCAACCTCACCGACCGACTCCACCAGGTGCTCCGTTGGGCCACAGGGTCCGTTGAGATCTTCTTCTCCGGAAACAACGCATTCCTGGCCTCCAGGCGCCTCAAGCTGCTCCAGCGGCTGGCGTACCTCAATGTCGGTATCTACCCCTTCACCTCCCTCCTCCTCGTCGTCTACTGCTTCCTCCCTGCTCTATCCCTCTTCTCCGGACAGTTTATCGTGCAAAGCCTGGACATTGCATTCTTGAGCTACCTATTGACGATAACCCTCTGCCTAATCGGGCTGGCCGTGCTGGAAGTGAGATGGTCAGGAGTCGGTTTAGAACAATGGTGGCGAAATGAACAATTCTGGCTCATATCCGGAACGAGCGCTCACTTGGCCGCTGTCTTGCAAGGGTTACTAAAGGTGGTCGCAGGTATCGAAATATCCTTCACACTGACATCGAAATCTGGCGGTGAGGACGACGACGACATATACGCGGACCTTTATCTTGTGAAATGGACTTCCCTGATGATCCCGCCCATCGTGATCGCAATGATGAATATCATTGCGATTGTGGTGGCGTTCTCGAGGACAATCTACAGCTCGGTGCCCCAGTGGAGCAAGTTCATCGGGGGCGCATTTTTCAGCTTCTGGGTACTGGCGCATTTGTACCCGTTCGCAAAAGGGTTGATGGGGAGGAGAGGAAAAACGCCGACCATCGTGTTTGTTTGGTCGGGTCTCATAGCGATTACGCTGTCGCTGCTATGGGTTGCCATTAGCCCCCCGAAAGTTACCAGCTCGGACGACGGAGGATCAAGTTTTACATTTCCATGAAAGAATTAGGACAAGTTGAAAATGTAATGAGTTTAAGAGTTTAGACATTTTCCAAAGGAATCATTTACTTCTACCTATACACAAACATTTCATCAAACAGTTAGAGGGCATACTGGTGAAGTTGTCATAAGAAACCAGCCATATAAAGAATTATTAAATTTTTAATTACTGAGTTGTTTGTTTCTTATTACAAGAGTTATTTAACTAGTCTTTTATCAGGTTAATTGGTTATTAGGTGTCGGTGAATGTTAGTGTTAATATAATAATAAATAATATAATGTGTATCTCCTAATAGTTTAAATTTTTAGAGAGATTCGCACATCAATTAATATAACAAGCATTAGTTCTGAGTTTAAAAACAGTTGGTGAATCCTAATTTAGTTTTTTTCCATTATAATAAGTTGCAGTAATATTTATTCCGAGAATTAATGAAAGGAAAATAAATTGTCAAGAGTAAACTCGGATACCTTGTTCTAGCAATGTGAGCTAGATAACTCAGTCTTTCGCACACCCCGAGCACGATTTTCTTGTGTTTCGTGGCTTCCGCAACAATCTATTCTCTTTAATTTTTTTGTGTGTTTTTGATGCATTTAAAGATGCA
>MKEJ01101240.1:0-20421 GCA_001753735.1 Embelia ribes | reverse complement strand
CTCTCTCTCTCTCTCTCTAGGGTTAGACGTCGTCATGTCTCAGGTGAATTAATCGTCTTAATACTCTCAATTCAATTATAATTTGTTCCGTAACCCTAATTTAGACCAATTAAAATCCTTTTTGATAATGTGCATGCCCATATTTTACGGAGAAAATTAGGATAATTTTGATCATTTTTTGAGATTTATATAATTAATCGTTTTAGTATGTCTAATTGGCTTGAAAATATTTGGGTTGTACGTAATTAAGGGAAAGGGGGGTGTATTTTGGTCTATGAGTGTGTCATTGGAAATTTGGGTTTTATATAATTGAGGGATGTAGGTTTCTATAGTTGTCTATGAGCGTGTAAATGATGAAATTTGGGATACAGGTTTGTATTATCGGCTTGAAAATCTTTGTTTTCTTTATTTTAATGTAATTAAGGGATACGGGGGTTTATATATTTATGTGAGTGTGTAATTGGGTTGAAAATTTGGGTTTTGTGTAATTGAGAGATATATGTTTGTATATTGTTATATGAGCGTCCAATTGAGTTGAGAAAAATTGAGTTTTGTGTAGTTGAGGGATACATGTATGTACATTGATATACGAACGTGTAATGAGGTCGAAGATTTGGTGTTTTGTTCAAGTGAGGAATAAGAGAGTGTACATTTGTATAAAAGAGGGTAATTGGGTTGAAAATTTAAATGTATGTGATTGAGGGATATGTGTTTGTATGGTGGTATGTGAGCTTGTAATTGGGTTGAAAATTAATCCCTCCATCTCTCTCGCTGGCAGGAAAATTCTCCCTCTCTCTCTCTCTCTCTAGGGTTAGACGTAGTCTTGTCTCAGGTGAATTAATCATCTTAATACTCTCAATTCAATTATAATTTGTTCCGTAACCCTAATTTAGACCAATTAAAATCCTTTTTGATAACATGTGCATATTTTAGGGGGAAAATTAGGATAATTTTGATCATTTTTTGAGATTTATATAATTAATCGTTTTAATATGTCTAATTGGCTTGAAAATATTTGGGTTGTAAGTAATTAAAGGAAAAGAGGGTGTATTTTGCTCTATGAGCGTGTCATTGGAAATTTGGGTTTTATATAATTGAGGGATATAGGCTTCTATAGTTGTCGATGAGCGTGTAAATGATGAAATTTGGGATACAGGTTTGTATTATCGGCTTGAAAATCTTTGTTTTCTTTATTTTAATGTAATTAAGGGATACGGGGGTTTATATATTTATGTGAGTGTGTAATTGGGTTGAAAATTTGGGTTTTGTGTAATTGAGAGATATATGTTTGTATATTGTTATATGAGCGTCCAATTGAGTTGAGAAAAATTGAGTTTTGTGTAGTTGAGGGATACATGTATGTACATTGATATATGAACGTGTAATGAGGTCGAAGATTTGGTGTTTTGTTCAAGTGAGGAATAAGAGGGTGTACATTTGTATAAAAGAGGGTAATTGGGTTGAAAATTTAAATGTTTGTGATTGAGGGATATGTGTTTGTATGGTGGTATGTGAGCTTGTAATTGGGTTGAAAATTAATCCCTCCATCTCTCTCGCTGGCAGGAAAATTCTCCCTCTCTCTCTCTCTCTCTAGGGTTAGACGTAGTCTTGTCTCAGGTGAATTAATCATCTTAATACTCTCAATTCAATTATAATTTGTTCCGTAACCCTAATTTAGACCAATTAAAATCCTTTTTGATAACATGTGCATATTTTAGGGGGAAAATTAGGATAATTTTGATCATTTTTTGAGATTTATATAATTAATCGTTTTAATATGTCTAATTGGCTTGAAAATATTTGGGTTGTAAGTAATTAAAGGAAAAGAGGGTGTATTTTGCTCTATGAGCGTGTCATTGGAAATTTGGGTTTTATATAATTGAGGGATATAGGCTTCTATAGTTGTCGATGAGCGTGTAAATGATGAAATTTGGGATACAGGTTTGTATGATCGACTTGAAAATCTTTGTGGTTTTTTTTTAATGTAATTAAGGGATATGGGGGTTTATATATTTATGCGAGTGTGTAATTGGGTTGAAATTTTGGATTTTATATATAATTGAGAGATATATGTTTGCATATTGTTATATGAGCGTGCGATTGAGTTGAGAAAAATTGAGTTTTGTGTAGTTGAGGGATACATGTATGTACATTGATATATGAACGTGTAATGAGGTCGAAGATTTGGTGTTTTGTTCAAGTGAGGAATAAGAGGGTGTACATTTGTATAAAAGAGGGTAATTGGGTTGAAAATTTAAATGTTTGTGATTGAGGGATATGTGTTTGTATGGTGGTATGTGAGCTTGTAATTGGGTTGAAATTTTGGGTTTTGTGCGGTTAAGGAAATATGTGTGTACATTTTGGTATATAAACGTGTAATGAGGTTGACGATTTGGGGTTTTGTGAAATTGAGGGATGTGTGTGTGTATTTTGTATAGAAGTGTCAAGTTATTAATTCTACTAAAAGTTCGAACTGGTAGTAGCTGATTATTTTTATTGTGTTTATATTATTCTGCAACACTCATATCACTTGTGGGCTGCAGACACAACATGTGAATTTGTTTGTCCTGTTTCTTACACTATGCTAAGTTACCGTTTCTACTAGCTGATATAAGGGGCAAAATCTTTTATTGTTCATACAATAAGCATGCAATGGGCTTGAAAATGTTGGGTTTTATGTAAATGAGCGGTGTATATCTATGTATCGGTACATAAGCCTGTAATTTGGTTGTTTTTATGGATTCTAGGTGGATAACAGAAACTCTTCAGCCGCAAAGCGAGCTCGAACTGATGGTATGCTTGTTTTTACATGTTTATGCTTATAGTTTATGGAAAATTTCTTGTTTTTCTGGAACCTGGGAAGAATCTTGGAAGTATATTAATTGTGTAACTGATAACAATGCACAGTTGTGAGTTGTAGTTTTACATAAATTTGGTAGAAGTGGGTAGTCAGTGATTCATGATAGGTCAGGGTTCGGTAAGGGTCATGTCCTTAATTTTCTTTTATAGATTGGTCAAGGACAAAAATTTGTATATCCCTCATCCCTTGCTCCCTCAAAGAACAAAACAAAACTTCATATACAAACAGCATACGGTGTCTAGAAGTAGTTTGCATTTGCTATCCTTATTCTATTTTGTGGTTCAAAAACATGAACACATCTGTTTCTACAATTCTTCTCATTATTTCATTCTTTTTTCACGGCCTCTCCTTTGCCTCTCATCGGTGTACTTGAATGGACGAGCATGAATTCTTTGTCATTTGCATGTTTTCATGCGTTTTTCCACTAACTCGAGTCTTTGATCTTCTGTCGTAGACTGTCAAATTTTCTGAAAATTAGATGAGAGACAATTTGGTTACAGACAAGCTGGCATGTGATTATACTTTGAAATGCATACCGTCAACTTGGATATACCTGTAGCTTGATTTCGATGGCTATTGTGCTCATTTTTCGTACATTTGATACTGAATAAAGTTTTTTAATACAGATAAGTTTTTCGTTTTCTTTAGTTACTGTTGATTAGTTTGTCATTTTGTTTATGCTTTGTAGGTGGACGTAGAGAAGATGATTGGACCTGCCCCAGTTGTGGGAATGTTAACTTCTCGTTTAGAACGACTTGCAATATGCGCAACTGTACACAGTCTAGGCCAGCGGATCACAATGCGGTAAGATTCGAAGCCCTATCCTATTATCCATATTCCCTAGTTGAAGTACCCAATGAAGAGTGCATGTTTGGTGAAAGCGTTGGTGGATATGATCATAAAATGCGTCCAACGTTCGTTTCCTTCTTATGTTGCAGAAGTTCGCCCCAAAGCCCATGCAGTCTCCACATGCCTACTCATCCATGGCTCCCTATATAGGTTCTGGTGCACCTTCCTCTATGTACATGGGTGGTTCACCTTATGGCTCTTCGTCTGTCTTTGGTGGTTCATCTGTTCCTCGTTATGACATTCCATATTCCGGGGGTTCTGCATATCCTTACGGTTATGGCAACCGCCTTTCTGGGGGAAGCCCATACAGACCCTTGCCTCTATCTGGCCCGCCACCTTATTCTGCTGGCGGGTCTATTATTGGAAACGGTATGTATTTCCTTATTACTTCTTATCAAATGTGTGGTTTTATAAAAACCAACCTAAATGGCTGTAACACGATTGCATGTGTGTATTTCATTGCCCAAATTTCTATTCTATAAAGTTAACCCTGCTTTTAGTTTGGATTGCATGTTGTTTTCAGCTCAATTTTTCTTTTCTTTAGCTTGGAATCTTTACCCTGTGAGTTTACCCTGTGAGTTTGGACCAATATCATATTGTTTTTAATTTTCTTGTTGATCCTATAATATTGTAAGGTTGCTGCCAGAAAAGCAACTCTGCTAATTTATGCTGCATCTGTTGCTTTTAGTGCCAAATTCAGTTGTTACAATATGATGTGAATCTACCCTTTTTCTTCACTACAAATTCTAGTATGAGGGATGCCCCACTTTCAATATTTAGTGTTCTCAGAAGAGGATAACTGAGAGTGAGAGGAAGAAAGATGAAGGATGAGGATACGTGAAGGATAATGATGATGATGAATGGTTCCAAATTTCCAATCTTCAACATTTATGACTTTTATGCTTTAGTCAATTTCTGGCAGCCATCTCTATTCACTTCCCCTTTTTGTGTCAATTTTTGGCACAGAGTATTGATTATGCAACTTATTATGATATACACTATTTGCACACGCAACTTGTGTTACCACAGCTATTGTTTAATCTTTGTGCTATGAATTTTTCGTCACCTCTTGTATGATTGCTCTTTTTTGGTGATTGGATTTCTCATTCTCTATTCCAGGTGGTATGTACGGCATGCCACCGCCCTTGATGGACCGTTTTGGCTTGGGAGTGCCAATGGGCCACACTGCCGTGGTATGCAGTAATTGTTTCAATTTATAAATTTTTGTTGAAATAGTTCATCTCGTTAGATTAGATGGAATATGTGATGTCAGTTCCTTTTACTTTATAAATTTGAAACGACTTCCCTCATGCATATTCCTTTATGTAGTTTATATGTTTAGAGGATTGACAACCGAATTCTTTTTTTTTCTTTTTGCAGGGTCCAAGACATGGATTCTACCCCGAAGACAAACCTCAGAAGAGAGGTACTTGTTTTTGTCAATTCTAGCTTTTCAAATATCTTAGTACTCGGTTTAGTATGACCCTTTTTATTCACTTTAGTCATCTGTTCTTATATCTGCAGATGGAAGGCGTGATGATGACTGGACGTGTCCTAAGTGTGGAAATGTCAACTTCTCTTTTAGAACAGTTTGTAACATGAGGAAGTGCGATACTCCGAAGCCTGGATCTCAGGTTCATGCTTTTGATACTATAACAGCATCTGTTGTTGCAAACTACCCCCGCATGCCATTTGTTTGATACTTTTAATTCATTTTTGATGACTTTGCCAGATGGCTTGTGCAGAATTTAAAGCTTTAATTTTTCAGGGAAGTGAATTCTAGCCTATAATTTATGTGGCACTGACTTGAGGAGCTTAGCACAATTTTTGGTTTTTGAGTTTTGCTTTGTTTGTATCGACTTTATGCAATCATTTCCATTTTGCAGGTCACCAAGCCTGATAAGAGTTCAAGTAAGTCTTTAAAATATTCCTTATACTTTGGTAAAAAGGCTAATCTGACTTAGTACCATGTTTCTATTTATGTTTTCTATTAATATTCACCAACATATTTTTATGATATTACCACTCTTTAGATGATGTGAAATAGAAGAACTATAAAATTGCGTGGATAATAAGATACATTGCAAAACGAAGGCCTAATCTTTGAAAGTAAAACATTATTGAATCGTTTTTTTTAAGTTTGCTTTAATCTTCTTAAGTTGCATGCCTGCACTTGTTTTTGTTTTTTAGAACAAAAGATGCCTGAGGGGAGCTGGAAGTGTGAGCAATGCGGCAACATAAACTATCCCTTTAGAGAGAAATGCAACAGGCAGAACTGTGGGGCTGATAAACCATCTGAGGCGAATAACCCCACATCCGAACTGGATAATGAAAGCGAACAGGTGTGTCGTGATTTATGTATATTTCCTCTAACCTTTTGTTTCTTTAATGCCTTAAATTTGTTGATGTACAATGCACATATTGCAGAAATAGTAAAATTTCAAGTTAAGAGTATATACAATGCTATTTTGATGCTTTTACTATTATTTGCAGTAGTGTCTATTTTAGATTTTTTACCAGTTATTCCTTGTATAGATTTTAATATATGTCGTCTACTGTTCCAGTGAGTTCTAGGGCATGTTTGTGGGTCGACAAGGTCTGGAGTCGTCAAGCAGCTTTGCTCAGTGTGGTTGTCCCAATGTCGGTCATTACGTCTTCATTTTCCAATGGTCAAAGTCACTCTTTTGCCTTCAATTGTATTAACAGTGATGTTATTGTGGTCTTTGTGGATCTTTATTCAGATGCACTGTGATAGTCAGCTTTGCCTGGCGAGATGTTTTCAGGTCGGATTCAGATACTTGAATTAGGCTGTCTTTATCATTCTGCATGCATTGTAGTGGCTGTGTTAACATGCACAAAGTCGTGTTTGGTATGGACCAGAAAGAGTAAAGTTGCCTTTATGATTTCATTTGTCACTGGCTGTTGTTACAATCTGTAATAGTTAGCCAGGTTAAGAGTTCTTCTGTGAAAGATCACAGGATAAGTGTTTGGTATACTTTAGGATTATTTTTGGTGGTTATTAGATGAGCAAAATTTAAACTTGGCAAGCTTCAAAGTTCTCATATCTGGCTTTACCCTCAATTTTATATAAAATGGTACTCGTTTTTAAATTCCTTATTTTTTTGGGTACCAGACATTAAATTGTTTAGAAGTACCGAACTGTAGCCTACGGTACCTCTACGCTAGCAACCGATGCTTCTTTTTGATGTCAGTGTTGGTTCTTTAGGTTTTTAATGAGGTATTTTAGTCGAATTCATTGCGAATAGGCAATATTAGATCAATCTTGAAATACGATTTCCAAGAGAATTAAGGATGCTAATTCTTTCTGCATGTTTCCCGAGCTCGACAGGAGGAAAGCTCAACCTAAGCTTGGTTTGTGCTCCAACAAGTCGAGTTTAATCTTGAATTTCCATTTTACTTGGGATGTATTCAGGGTTTGTGGAAAGTTGGATCTTAAATTGCTGTTGTTTTGTACCAACACAAGGTGTCCAGGAGTATATACTTAGTTGGGGTTCAAATAGTGTGTATTCCTTTAAGAAGTATTTTATCTTTTGTTTCCTTAAAATTGATTTTAGTGTACTTATTTGAGATTGACATTGGACAGGTATAGAACTTAACAGAAAGTATTATCCTTGTTGACTTAACTTGTTTTTTTTTTGGGGGGGAGGCTTATATGATTCAATATATTGCATGAGTGAAAAGAATTCTCTTATTGTTATTTACTGGTATGTGTAAGCTGAACAATAGTTTGAGAAAATTGTTTAAAAAATTGATTTGTTAGCACCATATTGAGCAAATCTCGTAGTGTTTGATTTGTTGTCTTCTCATAGGTTAGTGTATTGCTGCCCCATCGTTGCGCAGCTAGTTTTCTTGTGAGATTTTTTGTTTGCCCAACATTTCTCTTGGTATCTTAGTTAAGGAGAGTTATTGTCAGGTGTTTAAAATTGCATAATCTGCCTAATGTGTCTGTGCGTGTGTGTGTATATATATATATATGGACGGTCCAATGTATAAAGTTCTTGCATTGCCGTTTAGATTCTCTTAGTCCTACCCCAAATCAAGAATGGTTTACCACTTGTTTGAATTTGAACAATTTGGTCCTACTTTTCGAGGAGAAGATAGTCGAACAGTAGATCCGGATTGGTCTGGTACTCTGGCTTAAAAATTAAGCACGGTTCCCACATAATTGAGTTTTGCACTTCAAAGTTTTTTCAATTTTCATTTTACCGCATGGGGTGGTAATGGAGTTGATTTGCCCGCAAAAATGTAAGGATTTCGTAGCTCTCTATGTTCAGCTTTCAATTGGATTGAACAAGAACCCAACTGAATGTAGTAGTTGCCCGTGCTTAAATTCTGGCCTTAGGCGCTTTTACTCATTTTCGATTGGTGTCGATTCCGTCCTTTGTATATTTTCAGGGGCAATGTATGTTGGCACAGAGAGTTGAATAGTTTCATTTTTTAAGAATTTAGAATAGAATTTGGAAGGGTAAATGTTTCTGTCATAAAAGTATACACCTAATTGTGCTGTTATTTAGTAAGAAAGATGATGAGAGTGGTCATGCTAATTTTTCTAAGAATTATCTTACATACAATTTCCAAGGAAGATGCTCTGTGGTCCGCAAATAATTAGTGATCTAATTGACACTCAGTTTTAGCAAATGTTGTATTCTTGTTTCCATTTATTATAAAAAGGCAATAGTAGTAATTTACTAAATTTGAAAATGTGCAATTATTGGACGTTCCAAAAGAAATACACCAATTATTTTTGTAAGAATCAAAGGAGTGTATTAATTCATTTAAAAGAAAAATGACTGGTATTATTACAGAGGATAAGACCCAATGTATGCATAATGATATTTTATGCAAATGGATGATAATACGCCCTCCATCCGAAACTTTTTAGCCTCTCCATCTTTCTAGTTTATAATGTTTGTTTCCATTTATTTATAATTATGGGTAAGTTTGGCAATTTAATTTATATTGAATCATTTATTGATGTTATTTTTAGTAAAATGGGTTTTACGCAGAACTAGAATTCAGGATCGATGGAGTAAACAAAAACATGCTCTAGCACAATTAAACAAAATGAAATTCTCAAAAGCATAAACCCAATACAGATGTTATAATTGCCTGAAAGATCTTTTCAAAATGACAATGCCGGACGCCTAAGGACATTGTTAGCGACGACATTGTCGTAAACATCCTTGAAAAGAGCATAATATCGACATTCAAACTAGTAATTACAATAGTTAGGTAACATAAATGGCAAAGCCAACAAAGGATCCCGATACCATTTCGACTAGTTTATGAAATCACAGTTTCCTATCCAATAGGACAAAAAGACAAACCAGGGAGGTACCTACCCGTTCAAAATTTTGATCAAAGACGGGTAGGATCTGAAATATCATTCAGACAGGTTCGCGGCCGCAAAACTGTAGAAGAAAAAAAACTGCTTATTAGTTTTCTTTAGATTAAGAGGTTTCTCAATAAATAAATAAATAAATAAATAAAAAGGTTAACTATTGCTTTAGAATCTAATCAAAATGAAGAAAATAAGATCGAAACGTAATACCAGAACATAAATTATGTCTATCATTTGATAAAGAAGAATTCCTTGTAGAGCAAAACTTCGGGCATGCAGTATGCAACTTAAAGGATCGAAAATCAGAGATTGCAGTTGCTTGTAATTACTACTCTCAAAAGCTAATAAAACAAAGATGAGGACGCAACAGGTGAAGATTCATGGCTTGTTTATCTGCGGATATAGTAATATACAGCCTCAGGACCAAAAAGAACACCACAATGTAGTTAATTGGAGAATCTACTGAATTAAGAACCTAACAACCGCGATGAGATTCCCACCTAACAAGAACAAAACTTCCACAACGTAATGCTATAACTACGACAAAATAGTCACTTATTCAATAGCTAAGTAAAAAATAAAAAATATATATACATGAACGGACTAACGCATAAAAGCTACCGCATTGCAAAACTTGAAAAAATTTGATGTATGCAACCTTACCCCCGTGTCCAGAGAGACTGTTTTCAACGGAACGAACCCATCACAATGGAGACGTGCATAGCCTAACCCATAGAAATTCAAATTATGGCTTTAAACACCACCAATATCAATTTCAGGAGAAACTCAACATGAAACAACTATAATAACTAGATGTCATGTAAAAAATAAGTCATCTCCTCTAGTAAAAAAAGAAAAAATAAAAAATCGTACATGAACTCTAAAGATGTTTATGGAATTTTAACTCATGACCTCAAGTTACAGAGAAAAAGTCTTTTATCGTTTTTCTGATGCCTACCTTTAATAGTTTGAGATGAAAATCATACAAGTATGTTTACTCGGATAATCTATTGCTTTAACAACCTACTTAAAAAAGATACGGTTATCAAACCAGAAATCAAAACATAGTTGCAATGGATCTTACCATTCACTATTTACGTCAAAACAAAAAAATAGATGCTCCTTCAAGTAACAGAAACAACTAAGATCTGACCAACAAGGGAACCATATGAACAACATGAAGTATAAGATAATCTGATCAAAGAAGGCGAGTTTCAAAGGAGAGAAGTCTCGAAACATCACTCTGGTAACGTACCTTTAGGTTTTTCGATGGTCAATTGAGGAGATTGGAGAAAAGAACATTCTCATACGGTGCTTTGTAGAGCTGAAAGTGGCCAGTATCGTTTGCAGTTGCAGCGAGGCTATCAGTTGAGTGATGATCTCTTTGGCAGAACTCCGACGAGGTTTGCGGAAAACTTTGGGTAAACCCTTGCATTAATGGCTGATGAAGCATTTGGTTGACACTGATGGAATGGTCAAGAGAATTGTTTGCTGGTGGATATGAACTCCATGTATCATTTGACAGAAGAGAGAGAGCGCGGTGCAAATCCGGTGCTGAATCCAAGTTCGGAGGCAGTACAAATTCCTTGAATCCTGCAATAGTTGAAAATAAAAAATATACTTAAACAACGATTTTCTCGGGGAAATATGGCGAGCTAAAGATCAGACTGATTAAGGGGATTCTGATTCCGGGATATTTGTGAATTCAGTTGTTGAAAGAAGAGAATTTCCGCAAAGCATGCATCTTTAGCACTGAAGTCACCATTATCAGTCTCTTCTGCAACATGCGAGATACAAGTATACTTCCACAGATTGAGGTTCCTACCTATTTTTCAATCAATTTGTTTGAATCGTGTACCATACTAGGATTAAGGATGTTAATTCTAGAGTTCATATGGGGTAACTTCAACACAGATCACAGCGGCATATTTAATTTTTTTGTTCACTGTTCAGTGAAATGACTTGAGCTAGTTGGAGTTAGCTTTGACTGCTAAATGATGTTAAAAAATACAGTGTCATTTCACTCAGTAGGCAAAACAAACCTGATAATCTGACAACAAACAAAGTGTATAACACTTGATAAAATGAATTTGATCACACAAGTTCGATTCTATCAGCAAATCAAGCATTGTAAACGAAACAGAATGTAATGTCTCATCTAGTTATAATTGTGAAGTTAAGGGCAGCGAGAGGGAAGAAGGGAAAAAACAACGAAGAAGATGGTACTTAAATTTATGCAGCACTGGTGAAAAATTAGGCTGTAAGCACCAACTACAGCCCACAAATGAGAATTGGAACAATAACATTTAAGGCCCATGAGGGCAGTTTAAACAAAATATTAATACGTCCACATGCATAATACAATCTAAAGACCTGACATTCGGGTGCTAAAATCGTTCCATAACTTTTGCCTTTTCAATGTTGTGACAGCAAAATAATTGTTTAGAATTTTATCTCCCAGCAGAGTTCGCACTATCATTCAGGGATAGTCAGTACGTGACAAAGCAAAAGGTCAATGCCAAAGAAAAGATCATGAAAGGCATCCATAAACATGGAGTTCATCAGACAGCCTATTAATAATATGCTCAAGGCTTAAGGGGCAAGGTTAGTACCAGATGTTTATGTGAAAATATTATAGTTGGTCAACTCATCTGGTACATTGGAGAAGATTATTATAGCAAGTTATATCCTATTCTACATAAACATCTATATATATGTTTTCGGAGCATGGACAAACTCTAGACAAGTATCAGATATTGTTTTATCATCAAAGTAGAGTGTGTAGAAGTAATGTGAAATAAATTCCAAAGAAAACAGAAAACTTATATGAAGTATTGCTCATCATAACTCTTGAGATGCCGAGGAAACAAGACAAACCTCGACTAAAAGTCTCAGATTTGGTGCCCTTGGATGGTAAGAGCCTGTCGAAACAGAGCTCATTTGTGGCATGCGACAATTGAGTCCCTGCCAATTGCAACTGTTCATCTAAGCCTCCAGTTTTTCCAAAATTCAGCATGCACCCCTTTGTAGTTGTAATCTTGGAGCTGTACGAGCTTGCCCATGTAGTTTCCGAGGAGGATCTAGAGCAAATATGCGCGATGTTGCTCGACATAAAGCTCATTTGTGGCCTCCCATCGGAACATGTGAAAGCTAAATTTAAAGAAAGCATCATGTACATGGAGTGATCAAATATATAAAGTATTCCACCAAACAAATTTATTCAAACAAACAAACAAAAAAATCATTGCACATGGTATCAAATTAACGAATAAATCGATATGCATGAGATTAGATTAAATATATCAAAGATGTTGGCTCCAATTAAGTAAAATCTGTCAACTTGCGTCTATAGCTATGCGGTTGCTTAAGAAAAACCATTTGACAGAAATGGTCATTCTTTCATTAAGAAGTCTGAGATTTTCTTGAGTTTTTTCTCCCAGACAATATACCTTTCACCTTGCTGATTAGCTAAATTATTAAACTAAATAAAATTGCAGGAAAACAAAAAACGCAAGAGTTCATTATTTTCAGCTTGCTTTTCTTCCTGTGCATGAGTAAGCCACAGAAGTCAAATTTTATAGGTCTAGGGATTTTATTTAGAACACTGCTGGGTATCATACATTCATCAAGTGTGGTACAAGTGCATCTATTTAAATTAGGTATAAAAATTTTCATACATAATATCAAATTCCATAAATTCTAGCAAATGCACACTTTTCAAAATGGACTGTTGTGGCTGAAGACACAAGTCCCAAGTCATGCAAATGTTTCATTTTTAAGATCACAAATGAATTTGGCATACTCCCCGGGGAGGGGAGTATCAAAGATTTCTAGTAACTTAAGGTGAAACTAAATCTAATATGGTACAAGTGTCAGTTGAGGTACGGCAATACCTGAGAATGATGAGGGCAGCCTGAACTGCACCGGATCTAGCTGTGGCTTGCGCCGCCGAGCATTATGGTCAGAAAGCCGCCTACGGCAACTTCGCTTCTTTTCATCAAACTCTGACAAACTATGAAACCTGCATAGTTATAAGCAATCCACTGCCAAGTCAAAATGGTTCCGCTTATCAAAAAAGAACTCCATGTATAATGCATTATATTTACATAATCAACTCGCTATTACATGACAACATCAAGCAATAGAAGCAATAGAAGCAATTATCCAACATAATGGCCGTTAACTCTCTTAGAAGCTGGCTTGCTATTCACATGGCATTTAAATATTATAATTGCTCCATGTTTAACCTTCCCTGAAATTGATATTGAAGACATTTAAAGCCCTAATTTGAATATATTTATAGGTTACGGTCATACACGCCTTCTTTGCGACTTGAGTGCCATGGGTTCGTATCTTGGAAACAGGGGCAACGTCTGCGTACATCATATCTTTCCCAAACCCTGCAATGCGAGAGCATTGTGCACTGGGTTGTCCACATATATATAAATATATATAATGACTGTTAACTCTCTTCCAGAATTAGTGTGAGTGCTGAACACTCCAATCTTTCACAAGTATATGCCATATGTGTTCAATAATTATTGGACATTCTTATGTAAAATTCTCCAGTTAGTTGGGTTATTAAATACTACAAATTAAAGACCAGATATTTATAAAGCAACAGTTGCCCCATCACCAATTCCGGTTTCCTAAATTTGAACGCTAAGTCTTACCTGCTGCACTGCTGGCAAAACCGACGTTCTAGACCGCCTATGACCACCTTCGGGCATTTGGAATGGCTTGCACACACTTTGTGCTTGCGATGATACTCTTTAGCTGATGAGAGATCAAGATAGCAGCCTTCAACTTGACAACGAGGAGTATTCAGGTCCGATGATTTGATTTTCTTGACTGTGGAGGCAACAGTCGAGGCAGGAGCTTCAGGCACAGACGCAGTCTTTGTGCTGCTCCCGAACCCATTGTTTTCGAAATACATTCGCTTTCCAAGCTTTAGGCCAATCAGTGATTCACCAGAGCCAACTGATGACTCCAGAGGTGGAGGCGATTGATCATGCTTAGCACCGCATAAATCTCCCTTTTCGCTGATATCTCCAGTAAAAGCATTTACATTCCCGAAAGCAACTTGGGAGTTTTTCATTACATCCTTGAACGAAGAATCAGTACAAACAGATATCGAGCTCCTCAAAGAAGAACCAGGCGCCAACTCAGAACCAGAGCTACTGCCTTTGCCCTCATATAGACGAAAAGGTCCTGCACCCATTATTCCTTCTCCTTCTTCGAATCCCCAATCCGTTGTTTGCTGCTTAGGGATTTCAACGGTTTTCGGATTGACTCCATTCTCCCAGCCCCACTTTGCGTTCCAATCCATTACAAGCAGATGGTTTATAAATCAGTTTTCACAAAATCTACATCTACGTTCGATCAATAAGCAGCATCTGGCTATCAAACTTCTGCATTCATTGATTAAAAGGGCCTCTTAAATTAGTAAAAGAAAAGGTAATTCAACCATCTAAAACAAAAGATAGACAAGCAATATGAGATTCCAGGAATAGATAAGACATTAGGCGTTGACCAAAATTACGATTCATTAAAACTATCACAGGTTTTTGTTTCAATCCATGGACTGGCATACTTGAGAAGATAAAAAAAAAAAAAGCGTGCAGTACTAAATCCAACATAAAAGACTATGATACCATTTGCCATCTTTGCGTAAGGACCAACACAATCAACCAACATATCCAAATTTGCATTGGAGCTAGAAAAATAGAAGGTAATCTGATCCTATTAAAAGGCAAAATAGACAATTAATGAGAAATTACAGAAAGAGCTATATAGATTAGGCACTAACTTAACCATGATACATTAAAGACTATCACGGCTTTTAGAATGCAATCCGTCAGCACACGGCATACTCCAGAAGATCAAAAGACCGCATACATTGAATTAAAAAATATTTCTATCATAAAAGCGTACGAAATCATTTGTTTGCTGCACAAACAGTACCAGTACCAACCAAGATCACAAACAGTACCAGCACCAACCAAGATTAAAATATACACAAACATTTATAAGCACTCTCCTGCATCCTCAAGATAAAAGAGCGTACAATTTCGACCAACCAATCTAGGGGAAAGAAATCGCGCTCAACCAAATTTTTACTCTTAAAAGTCAAGATCTACCTAAAACAAAAACAAAGATCCATTTTACGCATACCGCGCCTTATAACCTGAACACGGAATTCAACACCGAGAACTCTTGACTCGCCAACAAAATTATTCGAAGAGAATCTAATTCAATGTGATTTTACAGTAAAAATAGTAGACAAGACTAACTTCTATGTCAAAACACTTTCATTTATTCCAAAACCAATATATGCTTAACTGCCTTTCAACTCCACACAGCTGTTCCACAGATCTCTCTTTCTCTCTCTCACATCAATTATTTCCTTGTGTAAAACGTATCACCCATTCAGACCACATGCAAATAAGCTATACTTCAGCAGTTGTGGCTGCATACAGGGAAACTAATTAAAACTGATAGAGACCTGACAAAAAATGGCCAAAAAAGTTCTAATCATTATGAATTCCCCTCCAACTATATACGCCCCGATCCGACATTTATCCGTACAATTGCTTGACATATGTCCCATTAGCTTAGGATTTTAAAATAATAAAACTTATCATAATAAAAATTATTGAAATTAAATACATATAAATCAACTTTCCATAATAGAAATTATTAAAAATAAATACATATAAATCAACTCATTATAATAGAAATTATTAAAATTAAGTTTTCTTTAAGATCAAACACAGAACAAGATATACGTATATTTTTCTGCATAACCATAAAATAGCTTATCATAATAGAAATTATTATCTAAGAATCAAAATATTTCTAGGAAATAAACATTTTTATAAATTGATGCATTATTTTTCATAAATAAAAATATTATCCTAATCAACATTAATTTTCACATACCTAAAATTAACCTTTATAGACTTAATTTTTCATGAAAACATTATCATAATATAAATCCTACCGAATTTGATCTTTTATAAAGTTATATATAACTGAAAATAAAAAAATACATGTCATATAAAAAATAATTTTATAAAATAATAATTAAAGTTAATATGATAAAAAAATATATATACGAAATACACAAAATCTGCGCATTGCGGGAGCTGTACTCTGGTAGAAAATGATTTATGTACCAACAATCATGTGTCGAAAGTGTGCCCACTCTTATGAGACATCTTTTCAGTTGATAGTTATTTACAAGGAAAAGATCAACAAACAAGAAGCCATATGTGATTGATCACATAAGAAAATGTACACCTTCTACGCATGATTGTTGGTATGCATATTTTTAATTTGAAACAAATACATTTTCAATATAAACCTAATGTTTGCAAGCCCCAATTATTACAAGCAATTATCAAAACCAAACAAAAAAAATCCTAAAAAATAAAGACAATATCAGTCTCAGATTTCATAGTCCTCAAAACATCAAAATCAGGACCCCTGTAATAATTATCAAAACCCAAAAAAAAAATTAACTCCCAAAAAATAAAGACTATCAGCCTCAGATTTTAGTCCTCATAACATCAAAATCATCCACAAACCAGCAATCCATAATTAGCACAGATCGTAACTATATGAGTACTCAAAATCTTGGACATCTTGTATCAGCCAAAAAGAATGAGACTAATAAATGACTAATTCCATTTTAACAAAAATACCATAATAATGCCAGCACATTCCATATTTGTATACCATTTTGATTCACAGAAAAAAACATTTTAAAAAAAATCACAAAATGCTCAACACAAAGAATGGGAAAGTACTAAAAGCCACTTACCCAACAAAAAAGTACACACTACTAAAGGCAGTATTTTTTGCTTTTTTTGCCCTTTTTTTTTTTTATGTGGATGAAAACAATTCTCTTTCATTAGCACAAACACGAAATACAATTCCTAAACCTTAAAAAATAGGAAAAGATACAAAAATTTATGAAAAAAATAACGAATAGCTCGAGTAAAAAAAAATACGGAAAATAAATTTAAAACTCCACATCCGGATCAGTGGGTGTGGCGGTAGTCCCCTGGTCTAGAGAAGACCAGAGTTCTCTTTAATTTAATCCCTAAAATTTAGGGTCGAGATCTATTTAACTAGTGGGAATGGCCACCTTCAAGCCCAAAAACTAGGGTTTCAATGAAATGATTTCAAGCCATAAATGTAAAGAAAATAAAAAAAGCAGTTTCAATAATTTAAAGTACCACTTTCCAATAATTAAAAAAAAGGAAAACACTTTATTTCCTTTTCTAAGGTAGACCAGCGATTCAAAAGTGTAAAGGGGAGATTTATCAGGCACTTTGATGGGAAAACGTGAAAAGCTAATTTTTTTCCAAAAACAGGGTAAAAAACACACCGTACTACTACTACCACACGCACAAATAAGTAGGCAACAACTACTCTACTTGTAAAGTTCTTTATTTTTTCTTCCTTGTGATAACAAATAAACAAATTAGTAATAAATAACCAATTTCAGTAAACTTCGATTTGCGACTTGGGTCACTCTTATTTTCTTTCATTTCCTCGAAAAATGAACAAATAATTTTCCAAAAATAGGGCAAAAAAAAAAAAAAATTAGAAACTATACAACCACCAAAACCAGTATGTACTCTACTAGAGCGAAAATTTTTATTTTCCCTTTCCATAAATAACCCAGTTCGGTAAACTTCGATTTACAACCTGGGTCACTCTCATTTTCTTCGATTTCATCTAAAATTTGGGGAAAATAATGAGAGAGAGAGAGAGAGAGAGAAGCTTTACCTAACCTAAAAATTTATTTTTTTCTGATGATCAATTTTTTTTTTTAAAAAAAAATAGCCCATTTCAGAGCATTCCCATAATGTCTTTCTCATTTATTTTCTCTATCTCACTTTCTCTTATAAGAAATCTAAATTTTAAAAATTGTCCACGTCGTTCTTTCAATAAAATTTGTAAAAAAATATTACAATAATTATATATCATAATAATAAAATACAAAAATACATCTTCCCAAATCTTAATTAGGGTTTCGTAGATCTTTTGAAAAAAAATTAATTTAATATAGAAATTTTGAATTAAAGATTTTTGCATTTCTGTAAAGTTCACTAGATACTGAGAAACAAAGAAAGTGTTTCATATTTCTCCCTTCTGATTTCTCATTTGAGAAATCAAAGGAGGAGATATTATGGTTTAGAAAGACCAGTGGGGATGTTCTAAACTTCGATTTGCCACTTGGTCACTCTCATTTTCTCCATTTAATCCAAAAATTGGGGAAAATGCTCAGAGGAGAGAGAAATATGCTTACCTAATCTACTTCAGCTAAATTTTATGTTTATCCGATGATAATAATTAATAAAAATTACCCATTTCAGTAAACTTCGATTTGCCACTTGGGTCACTCTTATTCTCTCTTAATTCATCTAAAAAAATTGTGGGAAATACTGATAATGGATAGATAGATAGATAGATAGAAGCTTACCTAATTGGAGAGAGTTTCGCAATTTCCCAGGAAAATAAAGAGGAAATAAGAGCTTCTGCTTTACCAAAAGTAGCGAGAGAGAGAGAGAGAGAGAGAGAGAGAGTCTGAGGTGTGTTTTTTCACTAGGCGTGATGAAGAAAAAGGCGCGTAGGCGTACGTAGGGTGTTAGTGGGCCTGAAGAGAAAAAGATCAGGTGTGTACAGCTCCACACCAATTGCCTTTTGTCTTTTTGTGTTTGCTATCACAGAACTTTGGATTTTAGCCGGTTGTTTTTTGTTGTATATTTTTATTTTTATTTTTATTTTTATTTTTTAAATGGGAACGGATCAAGAGAAAAAAAATTTTACAAAAGTTTTTATAAATTTTTTAGGCCGTTGGATCAGCAGCGATCAACGGATACGATATATAAGAGATAAAGTGGAGAGGGAGGATACATCATATTCGTTGATGCTGCAGATCGAACGGCCTAAAAAGTTTGAAGAATTTTTTTGTAAAATCTTTTGTCCTTTTATCCACTCCCTTTTTAAATTGTGACTTGTGCTATTTTGATAATTTATAAAATATCTACTTTTAACATTTTTTTTATGGATACTTTTGCAAGCAATCTTATAAATACTCTCAAAAGTTGTTTATGTTTTTTTCATTAATTATCATAATAACATTAACTATATTTATTATATTCTCCATACATACCTACTTTTATTTTTTATAATAAAAGTATAATTTTACCAAATATTACACTACTTATCAACATAATTTTTAAATTTATTTACCAAATACTAAAATTATAATCGCTTTTGAAATTTACTTTCAAAAGCAAATTCAATAAGCAGATTTTAAAAAGTATTAGCATTCTCGAACTTGGCCTAAGTCAGCTGAAAAAAGAAGTTGAATATATTTAATTTAAAATTTTCAATTCATTTAGGCCAAAATAACAAATAAGTTTTACTTGAAAATTGAGCATTCAAATACTGTTCAGCTAAATAAAGAAACTAATAAGCGAAAATTTATAAACTCCACCTATACAAACTCATTAATAATAATTTTATAATTTTGTATATTATTATATAGGTAACTTATCCCTACGCCGGATTTAAAAAGTGAGTTATATCTATGTAATTATTATAATAATAAATTTAATCTAATGTAATATAATTATATAAGCACATTTTCTTGTAAATTGATTTTGAAGAATAAGTTCTATTAATGTGATTGTGAAAATAATAAATTTGATATATATTCATTTGGTATATTATTATTATTATTATTATTATTATTGAGATTAGATATCTGTCGTCCATTCAAAGAATGTCACTATATTCTTACATTGTCAGTGGAGAAAAAATTTAATTCATTATAAACTTAGAAAGTATGGTGATGTGGTGGAGTTTTAAGGTATAAGCATATCAAGCTAAGTGGAGCTAAACTGATAAAACTGAGAACAATAATTAATTACCATTATGGTATTTCACTAAAAAGATGCTAAGTACAATCACAATCACAATTATGGATACCATGAAAATCAATTATGGATCAGTTCATGTATAAATCAATAGAGTGCAAAAAATAAAAAATATTCGGTAAGGCTGTTGACTAAAGGTGCTATTTTTATTTTTTTTTTGGAAATTTACATAGAAATTATGTCAAAGTTTTGAGGGCAATGAAGTCGTGGCGGCCCTTGTCTCCTCATGGCTCGACCAGGTAGGGGGGAGAGCAAAAATTTCGGCACTCGATTCGAAATTTGGATTCGAGTTTTATTTTTTTAAAATTTTGGGTAATTTGAGTTCAGGTTCGAGTAAGTAGGATAATTATTTGAAATACTTAAATAATAAAACGTCGTTTTATATTATATAT
>MKEJ01101238.1:0-11618 GCA_001753735.1 Embelia ribes | reverse complement strand
AGAAAATTTACAAATTTTTTCACACCTATTTTTAAAGAGCGGATAAAATTTTTGGACATTCCAAAATTGTAAAATTGACTAAATAAGTTAGACGGAGGGCATGCTATTTGAGAAGCACTAAAACCGCATCAACTCCAGTACAAATTTTATCAAACAATAATATTTCATCTAATTAGATTTTTTTTTACACTAATCATTTCGGATGTATAATATATGATCCTGTGATATTATTTATCTGAGCGTATAAAAAAAATCCACTGCATGAAGTGAATTGGAATAAAATGCGTATGGAATATTCATACTCCATTGCACCCAAAAGAAAAAGAATTTAATAATCTTTCTGTCAATGGTTTTCATTTTCTGCGCAAGTGGTGACTTGTGACATGTGCCCTGTTTTTTTTGGTCATTCTCACTTAATGCATTGACAAATGTTGTCTATCAAACTCCCTAATATAATAGAAGTGCATACAGACGATAAACAAAAGTTGAAATGAAATTAAGAGTCAAATTGTTCTGTACCATTGACGTCCAAAGTGGTACTCAGACTGTATTATATATATATATATATACGACACATGTAAATTATATACGTGCAAACCAGCAAATGACTACCCAATATCCGCATGTCAAATTCCGATACGCCATTCGTGTTCTAATTTTTATCAAATGTAGTTGGAAATGCAAGTTTTTTGAAGGAAATAGATTTTATATATAGTTACCGTTAAAAATTTCTTATATATTATCATTCATAAATTTATAAGTATGAAATGTAGTAATTTTTTATTATAATATTTTTTTTTTTCCTATGGGTATTATCAAATATGTACGATAATATATATAGTAAATTCGCACCTCTCGCTCCTTTATTTTAATACAATTTTTTTTTCGTAATGATGTAGGTGTAATAAGTGCAATACAACTCACTCGACCCCCTATGGCTATCGTCCACCTAGCCCCCAATTAAATGCTTTAACTCTTCTTCTCCCCCCACCAATATAAATATCATCATCAATTCTCAAGCATCAAAAGAAAAATAATAATAATAAAAAAAAAAAGTTACATAAATATAATCTCTGGCTCACTTTCCCTACACCTCAAATCATGAACTTCAAACTCATTTTCCTCGTAGCTTTACTCCTCATCGTCTCCACCCTCTCCCTTTCAACCCGCCCCGAACCCACCGGCCCGGCCCGGCCCAAGCCCAAGCCCATAAAAAGCAACACCCCGGGTGGGGGCTTCCCGGGCGGGTTCTTCGGGCCCGGGGGCGGGTTCAACATTCCTGGAATGGGCCCGGGCTGGGCCGGCGGGTACGGGGCTGGGTACGGGGGCCCAAAGGGGGGCCACTCGAAAAGCGGCGTTATAAGGCCCAGTGTTGTGTGCAACGAGAAGGGCCCGTGTTACAAGAAGAAGCTGACGTGTCCGGCCAAGTGCTTCAGCTCTTACAGCCACTCCGGCAAGAGTTACGGCTCCGGCGGCGGCGGAGGAGGGTGCACCATGGACTGCAAGAAGTGTGTTGCTTATTGCTAGAGAGGGAGTGAGAAAAATGTATGGCAATATATTTTAAGTACACCATGATATAACATGTTATTGTTATTGTACTAGTGTGTAATGCTAATAATTTTTCTGGGACTTGGGATGTGGGGTTTAAATTGCAGCGACAGTCTCGATAGTTTCAATAAAAATTCTATTTGGTCCCCCTACGATCTCAGCGGTACATAATTGGTGCCTATGATGGATAAAATGTTCTCTTAGATTATGAAAATCATATTAATTGCTATTCCTATGGTTTTTCCCAAAGTAAATTAATTTTTCTTATATTCTTTTATGTTGATGCTGTTTCCTACTATGACAACTATAGCGACTTTGAATTAGGAATGAAAGGAACAAAATCTAGCAGCTTTTTCTAAAGCTTGAGGGACCAAATCTACCACATTTTCAAAACATTGGGTCATTTAGTTTTTAAATTTAAACTGCAAGGAGCAAATAGAATGTTGGTTCAAACTGTGGGGACCAATTGCGTGATTCACCCTGGATTTGGTGATGCTGGTGGTTTATATTTTTGTGGGTTTTTTTATTATCAAAAAACAATAAAATGTGGCTTTTTATGAACTTGTGTTGAGAAATCTTACAAAAAGTGCTTTCAGTTTTGTCCGTTAAAGATTCATCAAGTTTTTGGATTTAGTTTTCATGCACCCATAGTTTTATATGGTCAAAAGTAAATATTTTTCTACAATTGGTAAACTCAACTAGCAGTGATTGCCAGGCTCTCATCTCCATCAGATCGCATTATCGGAAAATTTTCTTCCGGTAATGATGTATGGATAACCGGAAATTTTTCTTCTCGTAATGTCATACTGATAACCGTAAAAAATAAAAAACTAGTATGTGTTACAGAAATTCCAAGTTGTGTGCTACATACGGTTGATGGGTTTATTATGCCTATATCCGTAGACTATCATGTGATGTCACGCTAATATTAATTTTTCCATTTCATAATGTCTTGATCGAGAGAGAACGAGATAAGGAGCTGCGCTAAAAATAATACCATTGGGATGTAAAAATTAAATCAACGATCGGATGTATTCCCGGACATCAGCAATTGAATGGTTAAACAAAAAACGAACACATATTTCTGCTTTAGTTTCGCCAAATTACCGTTCCACCAACTTACCATTTACACACCATTTACACGGGCTCGTGGAGATCACAACAATGTTAGCAAAAAATGCAATCTTTCATTGCTTGAATATATACAATGGAAACCGACATGCAAACATGTATCATTCATCAAGCTTGGTACTGAATGAAGTGTTTAGTAACCAGATCCCAGAACAGAGCCCAATAAACGTCAAAATTCAAAAGATGCCTTAGAAAACCGCGATGAAACGAAAACGGGAGCAAGAGAGTTTGTTTTGGTGACCAAGCTCGGAACTACTCTTATGGGAAATTATTACTGGAAAATCTTCCTTGAATACAAGTAAAACAAAGTTCTTCTCAACAAATCACCACTTCGGATTAAGAATATTGGCAAAGAAGCATGCACAAAAAATGTTAAAACATGCAGAGTCCGTATACGATATCGAAAATATAACGCCATCACACATTCGGAGATGGCAAATATAACTACGCAGACGATCAAATGAAACAATGGGGAATCCATTGACTATTATGAATAGAGTGGAGAGAAAAAAAAGATACAAATAAAAAGAAAAGGAAAAAGGAAAAGAATCAGGTTCTTAATCTTCGGTTTTGCCGCCGACTCCGTTTGTTTTTTCGCCATTTTTTGAAAGGATCGACCCAGTTCTTGTCCTCTTTCACCGCCTGTTCCCATCGTTTTTTGAAAATCCGAAGCTCCGTCGTAGATTGCCTTCGTATCTGTTACATTCCAATTTCAAAATCAGTATCAAACACACGCATCATCAAAACTGATCATTGCGTAAATAGGCAAATTTTTGGTTATCGTGAGTCTTGACACAGAAATTTGAATGCCTAAGAGAGATCAATCCCTTACCTCAGCTCGTACATCAACTGTGTGTTTCTGAAAGACCAAAAATGTAGATTAAAGAATAAGAAAACAAAAAATATGGAGGGTAAACAAAACAAAAGACAATACAAGTAGAGGGATTATACCTTCGATGATGCTTCAACATCCAAAGTCTGCTCAAAGATAGAAACAACCAATACCATAATTAGATATATGGCTAGAGGTGGGGAAGAGTTGAGCCCAACTCGATTTCATTAATATTTCTACAAAAAAATATATAAAGACCTTGGTTTCCGAGTTGAGATTAATGGATAACAGAGATTGGTTTCCTTGCACAGCCGATATACAAACTTTCATAAACAATAGGGGTCGGATACATGACACATGTGCATGAGAAGTGGGCTCCACATGTGTATGCCCATGAATCAAACATTCAGCCCTACGTCTATGAAAATTTGTATGCCGGCAATGTAAGGGAACTCTTTTCTAGACAATTATATGGCTAAAATCAAATCATCTATGATCGTCAAGACATGAAATTGAAAACTTCAACCATCTCAGCCGAAATTCGTAGATCATGTTCACAGAGAGGTTATGCAATCACTATACAGTTCCGCATGTTCAAGTGATGAACAGATGACCAAAGAGTGTATGTACCTTATTGACCTTTTTGGCAGATTCCCCACCCAAAGTCTGTATACCTTGATGCATAACAAATTCGCTATCAACCACACCGACCTTTTCTGTTCGGTCCCCCTGCAAAAACCAAGGATTTTAATGATCATAGTATTAAGAGAAACACAGCAAGCAAAATCCTAAACATCACGGAAAGGTGTACTTACCTGTGCACAATACCCAAGTTTCATATCCATTCCCCATCCATGAACTAGATCATTCTGCCAAAGAAGTTAAACAATTGTCAGCGCGTCTACTACATTCGATTAAAATTTGATAACACAAGTACCTTTTACCATTCTCTATTATCAACAGATGGAGAAATAACTCAAAGGGCCCAAGTAATACAGAGAGAGAAGTTTCTATTGACTTGTCTTTAAAACCACAAAAGATGGAATACTCGGGTTTATTTTGGTGAAGATGATATAATGGCGATTGATCTTACAGATGGAGATTGTTTGAACAGATAACTGAAGAGGAGAACAAAATTTCACCTGAATTAGATGCCAGGCACAATGCCATGCAGATCTCGAAAAAACTGGAGCCATTCCCTCCACAAATCTGCAACATTAAATTTTCTCGTTTTCATGCAAAAGCAACAGTCAAAAGCTAATATCTACTTGTAAACAAAATGGGATATGCAATAGTAACTAGATGACTAATTTAACCAAAAAAGCAAAAGGAGACGTGATAATAATTTGAAAAGTTAAGAATAAAATAACTTACCCAGCGCATGGTGGCCCCTCGCTGTCATCGGAACACTTGGTACTTCCTCTAAGATCCCAGACTCTACTGCAAGAGGTAAAAGGAGTGCTAGTATTATTAGCATCTGATGATTTTAAACCGAGACGGAATATCAACAAAATTACAAATTTCCAAGCCACCGTCTCACTTGTGGAACTTATTTGTCCTCAACCGTATTGTAATTCTGTGATGAATACCAGTCGAATTTGGATCTAAAGCAGGCTGAGATATCTCCAATCCCTCTGATTTAACAATGTTCAAGTACCTGTGATGGAATAGACTACCACTCAATTAGAGTGCAAGGAAAGTGTACTGACAATATCAGACACTGAACTTTTAGAAGAAACCAAGCAAGCTCACATATACCAAAGCTCTAAAATTTTCATGTTTTAACACATTATTGATATAAATCAAAACGAATAATCCGCAAACAATACCTTCCAGGATCAAAGTGCCTCACACCCAAATCCTCATCCCAAAGGAAAATATAATCATAAATAGACACAACAGCTGGATGTAGAAAGCGTTTAGCAAACCACCTGCGACAAAAACAAACCAAAATCTCACAATCTCATACAGCCAGATAACCAGTGAACAAGGGTAAATATCTATATTAGCTTCAGTAATTTTCACTCAGCGAAATACTGCCTTTTTTTTAATACTCAAAAGAACAACTTTCATACAACACTTGCCATTTTGTTTGGTTCTGAGCAACTACATGAATAGCCTTTTTACTCCATGGGAGATCCCACCATCCATCCACATTGCCATCATAATGGAAAAGCATGATTGTAAACCCCTCTGCACGGAACTGAAATAACTAAAGTTAGACAAATATAACATTGTAGTAACATATCTAATCTTTCTGTGACTATCTAAACAACAAGCACAGGTAGGGAATTTTACCTTTCGAACAATAATATCAACGTTTTTCTTTTGTTTAATACCAACTGCCATTGCTAACAAGTTATGAGAGCCTGTATCGTTAATCTGGATATTGAACGAAATTCACATCTTAGCAACTATTAACAAAGTGCAAATCTACGAAGATGCAAAGTGTTTTGACAAAAAATTCACCAATAATAACAATTCAACCACTTGTGAAGAAGACATTTAAGGCATTGCCTCGTTTTAAAAAGTCCAGATTCAATGATTTGAGACAGATTCTAACCTGGGATCTTGAACTACTTGACCATAGGGGCTTCAACTCCAAATCCGATCTAGATTGGACGATACCGCGAGGTAAACTACGCAAGCTATTGTAGCGGTCCTAGATAAGAGCATCAACAAAAGCTCAGAATAAATCATAAATTTGAGGAATACAAAATTCAAAAGCCCACAAAATAAAATTCACAGAACAAAAAATGAAACCCAAAAGCCTCGCATCAACAAGTGCTATACCATATTAAAAGTTGAGAAAGTGCACCTCAGGTACATGGTGCAAAATGTGAATTGAAAGTCGGATTAAGTAAATGAATATTACCTTAATTGTATAGAAAGGGTTCAACTTTTCATCCATCTGATAGAGGAAAATGGATGTCAGTAAAATCATAGTAAACTTTATGAATACAAGATAACGACAACCCCACAAGAGATGACATCCCTCCATTACTAAAACATTATATTTTTTAGTAACATATTATATACCGGCCAGTGCACAAAATTCCCGCATTGCGGGGTCTGGGAGAAATTGATGTACACAACCTTATCCTATTTTTAGAGAGGTGCTTTCCAACGGGGCGAACCTGTGCTAGCCCCAACTGATCGAAATTCAAGTTAGACCTTTAAATACCACCCATAGCAATTTCAGGAATAAATGAATATGGAGCAACTATGATAATCAGATGTTATATAAAAAATATGTGGTGATCAGATTTGGCAACAGTATAACCAATGGTTCACCTTATAATCGCCCAAGATATATTAACCATATAAAGAAAACAAAAAATGGTGGAATGATTTTGTACCTCTGTTTCTTGATACTGATACTTTGTGGTTCTATACACGATGAACAACATAACCGTACAAACAAGTCCCATAAACGGTAGTTGTTTTTTCATTTTGAATCCGCATGTTACCTACAATCCCAGAATTTACACGAATCAGACACCCAAAATGAAAGTAAAATAAACGTAGATCACCAACTTAAAGAAGTTACAAAAAATAATCAAATAAAATGTACCCTGTCAAGCAGTATATATCTTTTCTTCACCACCCACCTCCAGAGTTTAAGTGCCTTCATAGACATCTAAATTTACCAGCTATTTTCATGACTAACTGCAAATGAAAAACCAAGAATCAAAAACAAAAAAACCAAACAATAGGGGACAAAACAAATATTAATTTCCAACGGAACTACTTTATCAAACAAACTAGTGTCTATCTAATCTAGTAATTGTAATTATCCACATGACATGCAAATTAGGTGTTCACTTTTAATGCAATCTTTTTGTCTACATTTGTCCGAGTACATAAAATCTTTTTGCATGTTTGCTACTAACTAATCAGCAGGCATGAAGTAAAATACACCATAATTGAAGAAATTAATATATTTTACCCATTAATCCCATAAAAGATCCGATATTAACCATGAAAAAAAAAATTAACCCAATAAAACCCCCAAAAAATATTCAGAGACCATGATTAAAAAATTGCATCTTGCACTAAAACCCCAAATAACAACTTTTATGTCCATAGATAATATACATCCCCAATAGGGAATAATATGTCTTTGTATTGAGTGGGATTAAAAAAGTTGCACCTTGCACTCATCAGAATCCTTGATGTGATAGAGTAAAACCATGTACCGAAATGTACATTCGTAGTAACATTATGTGCGTAACAGTGCGTTAATCAAATTACTAAGAAATAGGAACAGCTCACATGATGTAATCAAATCAGCGTTTGTAGAACTTCAGTGTACGTGATAATAGGTACGTTAATTATTATCCTTCCAAATATATATTGCATAAAAAAAAATCTTTCAGCAATAGAAGCCCTACCCATATAGCTAAAACACAAATTAGATAAATTGTTTGTAGATCTAAGCGTGGGCGGACCCAAAATATACAAGTGTAAAATTCATGGGGGTGATTGGAGCCACATAAAAAAAATTCTACACTGAAACTTTAATAAAAAAATTACAAATAAAAAATTTTAAGCTAAAAATTTTACCCTGAAAAATTATAGGGGGAGTGGTTATATCTAAGGACCGTTTCAACCTTTCATCCCCAAATTATAATATCGTATTTCTGATTGCAAAATTGAATATACACACACACATATACATGCATAAGATTAATAGACATAAAGAAAAAGGGGATAAATTATGAGTACACGAACCTCTGAGGTAAAAATTGAATTCCATGCGATTGAAGCTGGAACGGAGCTCCGGCAATCGGAATCTCACTTCGGCGAGCTCAGGGCGATCGAAACCAAACTCGCTCAATCTATATATGCGCTTATATATATATATATATATATAAAAAACAAATAAATACACTTAATTGAGATTTCACTGGACTATTAAGCTCAATCAGCTGGCGTCATAAATATATACGCACACCGAGACAGACGCACAGAGAGAGAGAGAGAGAGAGAGAGATTGCGTTTACAAATACACTAACCTTGCCGGTGCAGAGAGAGGGAGAGATGATTTTAGTGCATATATCTGTGAGAAAGACGCGTAGCATATGGTCCGTGTGTGTATATATTTATATATATAGATATATATATATATATAGAGAGAGAGAGAGAGAGAGAGATGACCTCTTCTGTATCTATATTTAGATTTGGGATCACTATGTTAAAATAATTGGGGCAAATGATATGATCATATAATAATCATTTACATGATTAGATTATATAGATTACATCGTATTAGTAAATGATAACATAACTATGTAACATTTGGTTACGTACTACGTTTAATTTCAAGTGCTGTTTTTGGAAACAAATCATTTCGTGTTAAATATTACCTTAGAAAATTAATGTTGACTTTATTAATTTTTTTTAATTTTATCCTGATTAATTACTCAGCACATTTAATTTTTCGAATATCTCAATATAAAGTAATATGGTAAAATATTAATATTTTTTTATACAAATGAGGTTATTTAATAGTCTTCTTAATTTCTGTGTTTAACCTTAAACGACACTTATATTAGTATATTTACATAATTTTAGGAAATGTGAAATCTGCAAAAATTGCCTATTTGTAAAAGAATATTAAATCTCGGAACAAGTATCTGTAATAATTTAGTTATCGGAATGCAAAACGTGAGAGGAAGAGTGTTAAAATTTAAAATTTTTAATACAAGACTATAGCTTTCAAAGCTAATGTAAGAGGACTACACACGTCTATAAAGAGTGTGTGATCTTTCTTAATAAATAGTGGTCCATATTAAAAACTAGTTATGCAGACCCAATTGACCGTATATTTCCATTGGAAAATATTAAACATACAAAATGTTGTATGCACGTAATAATAAGGCAATGAAGTTTTGTAATTTTGAATGATAGTTAGCTTAGTTTTGAAACAATTAAAACGAGAGGATAAAAATATACTAATTATTTTATGCACTACGTATATAATTTGTATGTCGTGCACTAATATAAATCTACTCCGTGCTAATATCGATTTTCTCTCCACAATCAATTCGCGCAACTATCTCGTATTTTGGAAATTGGGTTTGTATTATAATTAAGCAATTTGTGATCCAAAGACTCAAATTTTAACAAAATACACACCAATTTTTAAACAAAAAATAAATAAAATCCCTAATTATTAAGTATATAATTTACATACAAATTTAAAAAGAGGGATATTTTAGACCATACATAGCTTATGTTATGACTGAAAATTCATAAATGCTTTGCACAAAAAGAGCAAATATGATTATGGCAAACAACTACCACTATGGAGACCATTTTGATTTTGAGTTGGGGATATGTTTGTTAAAGAAATAATTATTTTGGTGTATGGTTCAAGTAAGATTGTTAGGTATGTAAAGTTTAAAACATAGGACAAGTAACTTGAAAATTGCCGCCGAATTACTTGTAACTTATACGCTTCAAATTTTTTAATTAATTTTTTACTTAAAAATTGAACTATTAAAGCTGAGTCTATTTGTTCTTTTAGCTTAAAAAATTTGATCCAAAAATAAGTTAGCTTATTTGCTTAAAAATTGTAACCAAACTAACCTAAACGGAATAAATTGAAATTTATAAAATTTAGTTGATGCTTTAGGCACTATTGAGGAATAATATTGTACACTGAAGGAAATTAAAATAATAGAACGTTGAATTAATCAAATGCAACATTTGTTGAAGATGTAACATATACGATACATCAAGTAAAAATATCACAATATGTTACTTTCAACTTTTGTCTATCCCAGTTGGCATGACAGACGAAGAATCGGTCATGATCATTTTCTCCTATCGATTTTTTATTGCAACAGCGATTTTATATAATGAAAGATATAATGATATATTGACTTATTACGTCAATAATGATACTTTAAATAAATTTTGTTATGAAATAATTATACTTCATAACATCGTGAAACTAAAGCAAGTGTACTAATTAGTTTAGTTGCTTAAGGCATACTAAAAAAAAAGGTTCCTCATTTAATGTTGCCCAATTAAGCCAGTTGCCTTTTGAATAAAATTTTAATCTTCTCCACATTCACAATATATTGTGTTTTAGGAGAGAGATATCTCTGATATTATGATTACCTAAAACTAATGAAAGATAATTTTTTATTCATATAAATAAAATATTGTATATAAATTTATAAAATTATCCATATAATTTTTATAATAAAATCCCGTCATGTGATCAGAATTTTATCCCTCACAAGTATATTAAACTATTTTTTCCAATGTTTGATAAGCCTTGTTCCGTGTTTAACCATGATAATTGTTGTTAGTCCTTCTAGGTTTGCCCACCTTTGGATCACTAGCTGGGAATGAATTTCTATTCAGTTGCAGCTATTCATTTCCATCTAGTTTTTATAAAATATATTTGTAGTTTATTTTTTCACAAAAAATAATTCTTACCATTAGTATTTTATAATGATCGTTACAGTATACTCAAAATTTCGTTTGAATAAATTTTGTACAAAAAAATATTATGTACATAATACAGTACAAGAAAAAATCATAATTTTGTTTATTTCCAAAAATTTTTTAGAAGACATTGTTGCGATCGTTATAAATTATTCAATTTTACCATATAGATTGTTTTATGAAAATAAAAATAAATAAATAAATGACAAAAACTGGACAATTAGAACTGGATATGCGACATTGAATCATTGGACTGACATACATTATACAAAACTGAAATTATTACGCATGTATTATAATTTTATAATTGATTAATAATTTGTATAATTGTTGGCTTTGGGAATGCTATTGTATTCTGAAATAGTATTCGTCAATTATAGGGTTCAACGTCAGATATATTGTATATATAAATGTATCAGTATCACATGGGACTTCCAAGTGAAATAACTGCCTTCAAGAGCAGAAGTGGGCATGAGTGTCTCTATTGACTGCTCCTTAAAAATACAAATTTAAAACCTAATAAGCGGAATGGAAAAATATGTAATTTTATCTCAGTAAATACTAAATATTAAATTAAAGAATTTTTACTGATTCCGAAAATATTTTATATCAATCTAATATGTAATTTAATTTTTACGATTTT